>CAWUFW010019631.1:0-179689 GCA_963921515.1 Calotriton arnoldi
ATTGAACCTACAACAAGTCTGAGGTAAATAAGAATTCCACAGGAATATCATGGAACAGGGACCTGTGACCCTTCTGAGCCAGATAGGAGTCGAACCTACAATCTTCTGATTCGTAATCAGACGCGTTATCCATTGCGCCACTGGCCCCATATAGGTACACCCATCCTTTTGTCCTTAAGAGGGCTAGAAGGCGTGTGTGTGTGTGTGTTTTAAAACACCATTCCATCAAAGAAATTTGCCACGTTTACGGCTCACAACCAGAAGGCACAAGTAAACCCACCTGACCTCCTGAAATTCTGTTCTGTCAGGTTTTCCTAACTTATACAAAGGACTTTAGGAGAAGGAAGGACCTAAAAGCCAGGCGAAATGGTCCTAGATCCAAGGAAATGTTTTAGATCAGCCTCAGTTTCGTAAATATCTGCATTAACATCATCAGTTCCACGTCTGTGTGGGGCTGAGCTTGAGGACTCCTTAGAAAGCAGGCGGGTACAACAATAAAGTGTTTAATATTACAATACAGGCGAAAGTTCAGACACCTTGTCGTAGGCTCACCTTGTCCAGGGACCCAAGCATGCTACCTTTCCACTCTCAGAGCCCTTCACCTAACCTACTGTGCAGCTGTTTCACCTTTAATATCACTGTTCCACAGGCAGCGTGATGTCACAATGCTCCTTGTCTGTAGCCTGAACCATGAGCCTTTGCAACCCTGGCATAATCTACATACTTACAATGTGTGAAGTCTTGGACCTCAAATGCAGTGAAGAATAATGGATTGTTACTCTTCATGCATTTTTGCCCATTGGCTCAGATTTGAATGCTTACTGGCCATCCGAGCATCTCTGCCACCCTATGTCTAGAGACTGTAGATTTAGAGAGTTTATAAACATGGTAGGTTCATCAATGAAGTGTGCTCGCTTCGGCAGCACATATACTAAAATTGGAACGATACAGAGAAGATTAGCATGGCCCCTGCGCAAGGATGACACGCAAATTCGTGAAGCGTTCCATATTTTTGCCAGCTTTCAGGAGAGAAATGTTCTATGTTTTCAAGACCAATTGAAATAATAAAGCAGGTTCCAGTGCTGTCCTCATAATATGTATTTTTCAATTAGTCTCTCCCCAACATTTTTAATGTATTTGCCTCGCAGTATAGAAGGTGCACTCTATGTCCAGCTGCATTCAGCGAGGAAGCCTGCAGGACTTCTGGGACTTTTCTTTCTCTTCTTCAGCCTCCCTGTCATTATTCTTCACCACCCCCAAATCTATACTGCTGCCAGCGATGCGTTGCTTTGTGGGAAGCAGGACAAAGAGAAGGGCAGGGCCTATGCAAATGATGGCCTCAGGGCTGTCTGGGAGTCCCTTTTCAGCAGTACTGTTAAAATCCGCCTTGCAACCAGATTGGTCGGGTAAGCTGAAAAACACCAGGCCAGATTGGGCACCAGGTCCTCTAGGCCCCTGGAGGACATATTGGGCCTGCATCCCTCAGTTTCTGAGGTCGAAGAAATGTTCACCCTCTACCCTAATAGAGAGGTCTTGGCCGATCGGGGCCGAGAGGGGAAGTAGGTAGCAGGGCAAGATGCTCATGATCCTGCTCTAATAATGAACCAACTTCCTCTCTCCTTACCTGTGGTTCCGCCTAGCTGCTGGGGCTACCAGTTGTAGGCCTGAAGCCCACAGGGAGTTTGCTTGTCCCTCTCACACATGTAAATGGGTCAGCACTCAAGTGCACACACCTGCCTGCGCCCACAGACCCTCTCTCACACACTTTTGTCAACAAGCTTTTTTTCCTAGTTTAGAGACTCAGGGACCCATGTTGAAATACAAAAGCAGCACACCACATGACGGCCATCGCATAGAATCCAGCAGCAAATGGGAAACGTTTAACTAGCCGTGGTCCTATTACTGCAGCCCTACCATGGAACTACTACTGGATAAGTCCTGCTGGAGAATATTGAACCTACAACAAGTCTGAGGTAAATAAGAATTCCACAGGAATATCATGGAACAGGGACCTGTGACCCTTCTGAGCCAGATAGGAGTCGAACCTACAATCTTCTGATTCGTAATCAGACGCGTTATCCATTGCGCCACTGGCCCCATATAGGTACACCCATCCTTTTGTCCTTAAGAGGGCTAGAAGGCGTGTGTGTGTGTGTGTTTTAAAACACCATTCCATCAAAGAAATTTGCCACGTTTACGGCTCACAACCAGAAGGCACAAGTAAACCCACCTGACCTCCTGAAATTCTGTTCTGTCAGGTTTTCCTAACTTATACAAAGGACTTTAGGAGAAGGAAGGACCTAAAAGCCAGGCGAAATGGTCCTAGATCCAAGGAAATGTTTTAGATCAGCCTCAGTTTCGTAAATATCTGCATTAACATCATCAGTTCCACGTCTGTGTGGGGCTGAGCTTGAGGACTCCTTAGAAAGCAGGCGGGTACAACAATAAAGTGTTTAATATTACAATACAGGCGAAAGTTCAGACACCTTGTCGTAGGCTCACCTTGTCCAGGGACCCAAGCATGCTACCTTTCCACTCTCAGAGCCCTTCACCTAACCTACTGTGCAGCTGTTTCACCTTTAATATCACTGTTCCACAGGCAGCGTGATGTCACAATGCTCCTTGTCTGTAGCCTGAACCATGAGCCTTTGCAACCCTGGCATAATCTACATACTTACAATGTGTGAAGTCTTGGACCTCAAATGCAGTGAAGAATAATGGATTGTTACTCTTCATGCATTTTTGCCCATTGGCTCAGATTTGAATGCTTACTGGCCATCCGAGCATCTCTGCCACCCTATGTCTAGAGACTGTAGATTTAGAGAGTTTATAAACATGGTAGGTTCATCAATGAAGTGTGCTCGCTTCGGCAGCACATATACTAAAATTGGAACGATACAGAGAAGATTAGCATGGCCCCTGCGCAAGGATGACACGCAAATTCGTGAAGCGTTCCATATTTTTGCCAGCTTTCAGGAGAGAAATGTTCTATGTTTTCAAGACCAATTGAAATAATAAAGCAGGTTCCAGTGCTGTCCTCATAATATGTATTTTTCAATTAGTCTCTCCCCAACATTTTTAATGTATTTGCCTCGCAGTATAGAAGGTGCACTCTATGTCCAGCTGCATTCAGCGAGGAAGCCTGCAGGACTTCTGGGACTTTTCTTTCTCTTCTTCAGCCTCCCTGTCATTATTCTTCACCACCCCCAAATCTATACTGCTGCCAGCGATGCGTTGCTTTGTGGGAAGCAGGACAAAGAGAAGGGCAGGGCCTATGCAAATGATGGCCTCAGGGCTGTCTGGGAGTCCCTTTTCAGCAGTACTGTTAAAATCCGCCTTGCAACCAGATTGGTCGGGTAAGCTGAAAAACACCAGGCCAGATTGGGCACCAGGTCCTCTAGGCCCCTGGAGGACATATTGGGCCTGCATCCCTCAGTTTCTGAGGTCGAAGAAATGTTCACCCTCTACCCTAATAGAGAGGTCTTGGCCGATCGGGGCCGAGAGGGGAAGTAGGTAGCAGGGCAAGATGCTCATGATCCTGCTCTAATAATGAACCAACTTCCTCTCTCCTTACCTGTGGTTCCGCCTAGCTGCTGGGGCTACCAGTTGTAGGCCTGAAGCCCACAGGGAGTTTGCTTGTCCCTCTCACACATGTAAATGGGTCAGCACTCAAGTGCACACACCTGCCTGCGCCCACAGACCCTCTCACACACACTTTTGTCAACAAGCTTTTTTCCTAGTTTAGAGACTCAGGGACCCATGTTGAAATACAAAAGCAGCACACCACATGACGGCCATCGCATAGAATCCAGCAGCAAATGGGAAACGTTTAACTAGCCGTGGTCCTATTACTGCAGCCCTACCATGGAACTACTACTGGATGAGTCCTGCTGGAGAATATTGAACCTACAACAAGTCTGAGGTAAATAAGAATTCCACAGGAATATCATGGAACAGGGACCTGTGACCCTTCTGAGCCAGATAGGAGTCGAACCTACAATCTTCTGATTCGTAATCAGACGCGTTATCCATTGCGCCACTGGCCCCATATAGGTACACCCATCCTTTTGTCCTTAAGAGGGCTAGAAGGCGTGTGTGTGTGTGTGTGTTTTAAAACACCATTCCATCAAAGAAATTTGCCACGTTTACGGCTCACAACCAGAAGGCACAAGTAAACCCACCTGACCTCCTGAAATTCTGTTCTGTCAGGTTTTCCTAACTTATACAAAGGACTTTAGGAGAAGGAAGGACCTAAAAGCCAGGCGAAATGGTCCTAGATCCAAGGAAATGTTTTAGATCAGCCTCAGTTTCGTAAATATCTGCATTAACATCATCAGTTCCACGTCTGTGTGGGGCTGAGCTTGAGGACTCCTTAGAAAGCAGGCGGGTACAACAATAAAGTGTTTAATATTACAATACAGGCGAAAGTTCAGACACCTTGTCGTAGGCTCACCTTGTCCAGGGACCCAAGCATGCTACCTTTCCACTCTCAGAGCCCTTCACCTAACCTACTGTGCAGCTGTTTCACCTTTAATATCACTGTTCCACAGGCAGCGTGATGTCACAATGCTCCTTGTCTGTAGCCTGAACCATGAGCCTTTGCAACCCTGGCATAATCTACATACTTACAATGTGTGAAGTCTTGGACCTCAAATGCAGTGAAGAATAATGGATTGTTACTCTTCATGCATTTTTGCCCATTGGCTCAGATTTGAATGCTTACTGGCCATCCGAGCATCTCTGCCACCCTATGTCTAGAGACTGTAGATTTAGAGAGTTTATAAACATGGTAGGTTCATCAATGAAGTGTGCTCGCTTCGGCAGCACATATACTAAAATTGGAACGATACAGAGAAGATTAGCATGGCCCCTGCGCAAGGATGACACGCAAATTCGTGAAGCGTTCCATATTTTTGCCAGCTTTCAGGAGAGAAATGTTCTATGTTTTCAAGACCAATTGAAATAATAAAGCAGGTTCCAGTGCTGTCCTCATAATATGTATTTTTCAATTAGTCTCTCCCCAACATTTTTAATGTATTTGCCTCGCAGTATAGAAGGTGCACTCTATGTCCAGCTGCATTCAGCGAGGAAGCCTGCAGGACTTCTGGGACTTTTCTTTCTCTTCTTCAGCCTCCCTGTCATTATTCTTCACCACCCCCAAATCTATACTGCTGCCAGCGATGCGTTGCTTTGTGGGAAGCAGGACAAAGAGAAGGGCAGGGCCTATGCAAATGATGGCCTCAGGGCTGTCTGGGAGTCCCTTTTCAGCAGTACTGTTAAAATCCGCCTTGCAACCAGATTGGTCGGGTAAGCTGAAAAACACCAGGCCAGATTGGGCACCAGGTCCTCTAGGCCCCTGGAGGACATATTGGGCCTGCATCCCTCAGTTTCTGAGGTCGAAGAAATGTTCACCCTCTACCCTAATAGAGAGGTCTTGGCCGATCGGGGCCGAGAGGGGAAGTAGGTAGCAGGGCAAGATGCTCATGATCCTGCTCTAATAATGAACCAACTTCCTCTCTCCTTACCTGTGGTTCCGCCTAGCTGCTGGGGCTACCAGTTGTAGGCCTGAAGCCCACAGGGAGTTTGCTTGTCCCTCTCACACATGTAAATGGGTCAGCACTCAAGTGCACACACCTGCCTGCGCCCACAGACCCTCTCACACACACTTTTGTCAACAAGCTTTTTTCCTAGTTTAGAGACTCAGGGACCCATGTTGAAATACAAAAGCAGCACACCACATGACGGCCATCGCATAGAATCCAGCAGCAAATGGGAAACGTTTAACTAGCCGTGGTCCTATTACTGCAGCCCTACCATGGAACTACTACTGGATGAGTCCTGCTGGAGAATATTGAACCTACAACAAGTCTGAGGTAAATAAGAATTCCACAGGAATATCATGGAACAGGGACCTGTGACCCTTCTGAGCCAGATAGGAGTCGAACCTACAATCTTCTGATTCGTAATCAGACGCGTTATCCATTGCGCCACTGGCCCCATATAGGTACACCCATCCTTTTGTCCTTAAGAGGGCTAGAAGGCGGTGTGTGTGTGTGTGTGTGTTTAAAACACCATTCCATCAAAGAAATTTGCCACGTTTACGGCTCACAACCAGAAGGCACAAGTAAACCCACCTGACCTCCTGAAATTCTGTTCTGTCAGGTTTTCCTAACTTATACAAAGGACTTTAGGAGAAGGAAGGACCTAAAAGCCAGGCGAAATGGTCCTAGATCCAAGGAAATGTTTTAGATCAGCCTCAGTTTCGTAAATATCTGCATTAACATCATCAGTTCCACGTCTGTGTGGGGCTGAGCTTGAGGACTCCTTAGAAAGCAGGCGGGTACAACAATAAAGTGTTTAATATTACAATACAGGCGAAAGTTCAGACACCTTGTCGTAGGCTCACCTTGTCCAGGGACCCAAGCATGCTACCTTTCCACTCTCAGAGCCCTTCACCTAACCTACTGTGCAGCTGTTTCACCTTTAATATCACTGTTCCACAGGCAGCGTGATGTCACAATGCTCCTTGTCTGTAGCCTGAACCATGAGCCTTTGCAACCCTGGCATAATCTACATACTTACAATGTGTGAAGTCTTGGACCTCAAATGCAGTGAAGAATAATGGATTGTTACTCTTCATGCATTTTTGCCCATTGGCTCAGATTTGAATGCTTACTGGCCATCCGAGCATCTCTGCCACCCTATGTCTAGAGACTGTAGATTTAGAGAGTTTATAAACATGGTAGGTTCATCAATGAAGTGTGCTCGCTTCGGCAGCACATATACTAAAATTGGAACGATACAGAGAAGATTAGCATGGCCCCTGCGCAAGGATGACACGCAAATTCGTGAAGCGTTCCATATTTTTGCCAGCTTTCAGGAGAGAAATGTTCTATGTTTTCAAGACCAATTGAAATAATAAAGCAGGTTCCAGTGCTGTCCTCATAATATGTATTTTTCAATTAGTCTCTCCCCAACATTTTTAATGTATTTGCCTCGCAGTATAGAAGGTGCACTCTATGTCCAGCTGCATTCAGCGAGGAAGCCTGCAGGACTTCTGGGACTTTTCTTTCTCTTCTTCAGCCTCCCTGTCATTATTCTTCACCACCCCCAAATCTATACTGCTGCCAGCGATGCGTTGCTTTGTGGGAAGCAGGACAAAGAGAAGGGCAGGGCCTATGCAAATGATGGCCTCAGGGCTGTCTGGGAGTCCCTTTTCAGCAGTACTGTTAAAATCCGCCTTGCAACCAGATTGGTCGGGTAAGCTGAAAAACACCAGGCCAGATTGGGCACCAGGTCCTCTAGGCCCCTGGAGGACATATTGGGCCTGCATCCCTCAGTTTCTGAGGTCGAAGAAATGTTCACCCTCTACCCTAATAGAGAGGTCTTGGCCGATCGGGGCCGAGAGGGGAAGTAGGTAGCAGGGCAAGATGCTCATGATCCTGCTCTAATAATGAACCAACTTCCTCTCTCCTTACCTGTGGTTCCGCCTAGCTGCTGGGGCTACCAGTTGTAGGCCTGAAGCCCACAGGGAGTTTGCTTGTCCCTCTCACACATGTAAATGGGTCAGCACTCAAGTGCACACACCTGCCTGCGCCCACAGACCCTCTCACACACACTTTTGTCAACAAGCTTTTTTCCTAGTTTAGAGACTCAGGGACCCATGTTGAAATACAAAAGCAGCACACCACATGACGGCCATCGCATAGAATCCAGCAGCAAATGGGAAACGTTTAACTAGCCGTGGTCCTATTACTGCAGCCCTACCATGGAACTACTACTGGATGAGTCCTGCTGGAGAATATTGAACCTACAACAAGTCTGAGGTAAATAAGAATTCCACAGGAATATCATGGAACAGGGACCTGTGACCCTTCTGAGCCAGATAGGAGTCGAACCTACAATCTTCTGATTCGTAATCAGACGCGTTATCCATTGCGCCACTGGCCCCATATAGGTACACCCATCCTTTTGTCCTTAAGAGGGCTAGAAGGCGTGTGTGTGTGTGTGTGTTTTAAAACACCATTCCATCAAAGAAATTTGCCACGTTTACGGCTCACAACCAGAAGGCACAAGTAAACCCACCTGACCTCCTGAAATTCTGTTCTGTCAGGTTTTCCTAACTTATACAAAGGACTTTAGGAGAAGGAAGGACCTAAAAGCCAGGCGAAATGGTCCTAGATCCAAGGAAATGTTTTAGATCAGCCTCAGTTTCGTAAATATCTGCATTAACATCATCAGTTCCACGTCTGTGTGGGGCTGAGCTTGAGGACTCCTTAGAAAGCAGGCGGGTACAACAATAAAGTGTTTAATATTACAATACAGGCGAAAGTTCAGACACCTTGTCGTAGGCTCACCTTGTCCAGGGACCCAAGCATGCTACCTTTCCACTCTCAGAGCCCTTCACCTAACCTACTGTGCAGCTGTTTCACCTTTAATATCACTGTTCCACAGGCAGCGTGATGTCACAATGCTCCTTGTCTGTAGCCTGAACCATGAGCCTTTGCAACCCTGGCATAATCTACATACTTACAATGTGTGAAGTCTTGGACCTCAAATGCAGTGAAGAATAATGGATTGTTACTCTTCATGCATTTTTGCCCATTGGCTCAGATTTGAATGCTTACTGGCCATCCGAGCATCTCTGCCACCCTATGTCTAGAGACTGTAGATTTAGAGAGTTTATAAACATGGTAGGTTCATCAATGAAGTGTGCTCGCTTCGGCAGCACATATACTAAAATTGGAACGATACAGAGAAGATTAGCATGGCCCCTGCGCAAGGATGACACGCAAATTCGTGAAGCGTTCCATATTTTTGCCAGCTTTCAGGAGAGAAATGTTCTATGTTTTCAAGACCAATTGAAATAATAAAGCAGGTTCCAGTGCTGTCCTCATAATATGTATTTTTCAATTAGTCTCTCCCCAACATTTTTAATGTATTTGCCTCGCAGTAAAGAAGGTGCACTCTATGTCCAGCTGCATTCAGCGAGGAAGCCTGCAGGACTTCTGGGACTTTTCTTTCTCTTCTTCAGCCTCCCTGTCATTATTCTTCACCACCCCCAAATCTATACTGCTGCCAGCGATGCGTTGCTTTGTGGGAAGCAGGACAAAGAGAAGGGCAGGGCCTATGCAAATGATGGCCTCAGGGCTGTCTGGGAGTCCCTTTTCAGCAGTACTGTTAAAATCCGCCTTGCAACCAGATTGGTCGGGTAAGCTGAAAAACACCAGGCCAGATTGGGCACCAGGTCCTCTAGGCCCCTGGAGGACATATTGGGCCTGCATCCCTCAGTTTCTGAGGTCGAAGAAATGTTCACCCTCTACCCTAATAGAGAGGTCTTGGCCGATCGGGGCCGAGAGGGGAAGTAGGTAGCAGGGCAAGATGCTCATGATCCTGCTCTAATAATGAACCAACTTCCTCTCTCCTTACCTGTGGTTCCGCCTAGCTGCTGGGGCTACCAGTTGTAGGCCTGAAGCCCACAGGGAGTTTGCTTGTCCCTCTCACACATGTAAATGGGTCAGCACTCAAGTGCACACACCTGCCTGCGCCCACAGACCCTCTCACACACACTTTTGTCAACAAGCTTTTTTCCTAGTTTAGAGACTCAGGGACCCATGTTGAAATACAAAAGCAGCACACCACATGACGGCCATCGCATAGAATCCAGCAGCAAATGGGAAACGTTTAACTAGCCGTGGTCCTATTACTGCAGCCCTACCATGGAACTACTACTGGATGAGTCCTGCTGGAGAATATTGAACCTACAACAAGTCTGAGGTAAATAAGAATTCCACAGGAATATCATGGAACAGGGACCTGTGACCCTTCTGAGCCAGATAGGAGTCGAACCTACAATCTTCTGATTCGTAATCAGACGCGTTATCCATTGCGCCACTGGCCCCATATAGGTACACCCATCCTTTTGTCCTTAAGAGGGCTAGAAGGCGTGTGTGTGTGTGTGTGTTTTAAAACACCATTCCATCAAAGAAATTTGCCACGTTTACGGCTCACAACCAGAAGGCACAAGTAAACCCACCTGACCTCCTGAAATTCTGTTCTGTCAGGTTTTCCTAACTTATACAAAGGACTTTAGGAGAAGGAAGGACCTAAAAGCCAGGCGAAATGGTCCTAGATCCAAGGAAATGTTTTAGATCAGCCTCAGTTTCGTAAATATCTGCATTAACATCATCAGTTCCACGTCTGTGTGGGGCTGAGCTTGAGGACTCCTTAGAAAGCAGGCGGGTACAACAATAAAGTGTTTAATATTACAATACAGGCGAAAGTTCAGACACCTTGTCGTAGGCTCACCTTGTCCAGGGACCCAAGCATGCTACCTTTCCACTCTCAGAGCCCTTCACCTAACCTACTGTGCAGCTGTTTCACCTTTAATATCACTGTTCCACAGGCAGCGTGATGTCACAATGCTCCTTGTCTGTAGCCTGAACCATGAGCCTTTGCAACCCTGGCATAATCTACATACTTACAATGTGTGAAGTCTTGGACCTCAAATGCAGTGAAGAATAATGGATTGTTACTCTTCATGCATTTTTGCCCATTGGCTCAGATTTGAATGCTTACTGGCCATCCGAGCATCTCTGCCACCCTATGTCTAGAGACTGTAGATTTAGAGAGTTTATAAACATGGTAGGTTCATCAATGAAGTGTGCTCGCTTCGGCAGCACATATACTAAAATTGGAACGATACAGAGAAGATTAGCATGGCCCCTGCGCAAGGATGACACGCAAATTCGTGAAGCGTTCCATATTTTTGCCAGCTTTCAGGAGAGAAATGTTCTATGTTTTCAAGACCAATTGAAATAATAAAGCAGGTTCCAGTGCTGTCCTCATAATATGTATTTTTCAATTAGTCTCTCCCCAACATTTTTAATGTATTTGCCTCGCAGTAAAGAAGGTGCACTCTATGTCCAGCTGCATTCAGCGAGGAAGCCTGCAGGACTTCTGGGACTTTTCTTTCTCTTCTTCAGCCTCCCTGTCATTATTCTTCACCACCCCCAAATCTATACTGCTGCCAGCGATGCGTTGCTTTGTGGGAAGCAGGACAAAGAGAAGGGCAGGGCCTATGCAAATGATGGCCTCAGGGCTGTCTGGGAGTCCCTTTTCAGCAGTACTGTTAAAATCCGCCTTGCAACCAGATTGGTCGGGTAAGCTGAAAAACACCAGGCCAGATTGGGCACCAGGTCCTCTAGGCCCCTGGAGGACATATTGGGCCTGCATCCCTCAGTTTCTGAGGTCGAAGAAATGTTCACCCTCTACCCTAATAGAGAGGTCTTGGCCGATCGGGGCCGAGAGGGGAAGTAGGTAGCAGGGCAAGATGCTCATGATCCTGCTCTAATAATGAACCAACTTCCTCTCTCCTTACCTGTGGTTCCGCCTAGCTGCTGGGGCTACCAGTTGTAGGCCTGAAGCCCACAGGGAGTTTGCTTGTCCCTCTCACACATGTAAATGGGTCAGCACTCAAGTGCACACACCTGCCTGCGCCCACAGACCCTCTCACACACACTTTTGTCAACAAGCTTTTTTCCTAGTTTAGAGACTCAGGGACCCATGTTGAAATACAAAAGCAGCACACCACATGACGGCCATCGCATAGAATCCAGCAGCAAATGGGAAACGTTTAACTAGCCGTGGTCCTATTACTGCAGCCCTACCATGGAACTACTACTGGATGAGTCCTGCTGGAGAATATTGAACCTACAACAAGTCTGAGGTAAATAAGAATTCCACAGGAATATCATGGAACAGGGACCTGTGACCCTTCTGAGCCAGATAGGAGTCGAACCTACAATCTTCTGATTCGTAATCAGACGCGTTATCCATTGCGCCACTGGCCCCATATAGGTACACCCATCCTTTTGTCCTTAAGAGGGCTAGAAGGCGTGTGTGTGTGTGTGTTTTAAAACACCATTCCATCAAAGAAATTTGCCACGTTTACGGCTCACAACCAGAAGGCACAAGTAAACCCACCTGACCTCCTGAAATTCTGTTCTGTCAGGTTTTCCTAACTTATACAAAGGACTTTAGGAGAAGGAAGGACCTAAAAGCCAGGCGAAATGGTCCTAGATCCAAGGAAATGTTTTAGATCAGCCTCAGTTTCGTAAATATCTGCATTAACATCATCAGTTCCACGTCTGTGTGGGGCTGAGCTTGAGGACTCCTTAGAAAGCAGGCGGGTACAACAATAAAGTGTTTAATATTACAATACAGGCGAAAGTTCAGACACCTTGTCGTAGGCTCACCTTGTCCAGGGACCCAAGCATGCTACCTTTCCACTCTCAGAGCCCTTCACCTAACCTACTGTGCAGCTGTTTCACCTTTAATATCACTGTTCCACAGGCAGCGTGATGTCACAATGCTCCTTGTCTGTAGCCTGAACCATGAGCCTTTGCAACCCTGGCATAATCTACATACTTACAATGTGTGAAGTCTTGGACCTCAAATGCAGTGAAGAATAATGGATTGTTACTCTTCATGCATTTTTGCCCATTGGCTCAGATTTGAATGCTTACTGGCCATCCGAGCATCTCTGCCACCCTATGTCTAGAGACTGTAGATTTAGAGAGTTTATAAACATGGTAGGTTCATCAATGAAGTGTGCTCGCTTCGGCAGCACATATACTAAAATTGGAACGATACAGAGAAGATTAGCATGGCCCCTGCGCAAGGATGACACGCAAATTCGTGAAGCGTTCCATATTTTTGCCAGCTTTCAGGAGAGAAATGTTCTATGTTTTCAAGACCAATTGAAATAATAAAGCAGGTTCCAGTGCTGTCCTCATAATATGTATTTTTCAATTAGTCTCTCCCCAACATTTTTAATGTATTTGCCTCGCAGTATAGAAGGTGCACTCTATGTCCAGCTGCATTCAGCGAGGAAGCCTGCAGGACTTCTGGGACTTTTCTTTCTCTTCTTCAGCCTCCCTGTCATTATTCTTCACCACCCCCAAATCTATACTGCTGCCAGCGATGCGTTGCTTTGTGGGAAGCAGGACAAAGAGAAGGGCAGGGCCTATGCAAATGATGGCCTCAGGGCTGTCTGGGAGTCCCTTTTCAGCAGTACTGTTAAAATCCGCCTTGCAACCAGATTGGTCGGGTAAGCTGAAAAACACCAGGCCAGATTGGGCACCAGGTCCTCTAGGCCCCTGGAGGACATATTGGGCCTGCATCCCTCAGTTTCTGAGGTCGAAGAAATGTTCACCCTCTACCCTAATAGAGAGGTCTTGGCCGATCGGGGACCGAGAGGGGAAGTAGGTAGCAGGGCAAGATGCTCATGATCCTGCTCTAATAATGAACCAACTTCCTCTCTCCTTACCTGTGGTTCCGCCTAGCTGCTGGGGCTACCAGTTGTAGGCCTGAAGCCCACAGGGAGTTTGCTTGTCCCTCTCACACATGTAAATGGGTCAGCACTCAAGTGCACACACCTGCCTGCGCCCACAGACCCTCTCACACACACTTTTGTCAACAAGCTTTTTTCCTAGTTTAGAGACTCAGGGACCCATGTTGAAATACAAAAGCAGCACACCACATGACGGCCATCGCATAGAATCCAGCAGCAAATGGGAAACGTTTAACTAGCCGTGGTCCTATTACTGCAGCCCTACCATGGAACTACTACTGGATGAGTCCTGCTGGAGAATATTGAACCTACAACAAGTCTGAGGTAAATAAGAATTCCACAGGAATATCATGGAACAGGGACCTGTGACCCTTCTGAGCCAGATAGGAGTCGAACCTACAATCTTCTGATTCGTAATCAGACGCGTTATCCATTGCGCCACTGGCCCCATATAGGTACACCCATCCTTTTGTCCTTAAGAGGGCTAGAAGGCGTGTGTGTGTGTGTGTTTTAAAACACCATTCCATCAAAGAAATTTGCCACGTTTACGGCTCACAACCAGAAGGCACAAGTAAACCCACCTGACCTCCTGAAATTCTGTTCTGTCAGGTTTTCCTAACTTATACAAAGGACTTTAGGAGAAGGAAGGACCTAAAAGCCAGGCGAAATGGTCCTAGATCCAAGGAAATGTTTTAGATCAGCCTCAGTTTCGTAAATATCTGCATTAACATCATCAGTTCCACGTCTGTGTGGGGCTGAGCTTGAGGACTCCTTAGAAAGCAGGCGGGTACAACAATAAAGTGTTTAATATTACAATACAGGCGAAAGTTCAGACACCTTGTCGTAGGCTCACCTTGTCCAGGGACCCAAGCATGCTACCTTTCCACTCTCAGAGCCCTTCACCTAACCTACTGTGCAGCTGTTTCACCTTTAATATCACTGTTCCACAGGCAGCGTGATGTCACAATGCTCCTTGTCTGTAGCCTGAACCATGAGCCTTTGCAACCCTGGCATAATCTACATACTTACAATGTGTGAAGTCTTGGACCTCAAATGCAGTGAAGAATAATGGATTGTTACTCTTCATGCATTTTTGCCCATTGGCTCAGATTTGAATGCTTACTGGCCATCCGAGCATCTCTGCCACCCTATGTCTAGAGACTGTAGATTTAGAGAGTTTATAAACATGGTAGGTTCATCAATGAAGTGTGCTCGCTTCGGCAGCACATATACTAAAATTGGAACGATACAGAGAAGATTAGCATGGCCCCTGCGCAAGGATGACACGCAAATTCGTGAAGCGTTCCATATTTTTGCCAGCTTTCAGGAGAGAAATGTTCTATGTTTTCAAGACCAATTGAAATAATAAAGCAGGTTCCAGTGCTGTCCTCATAATATGTATTTTTCAATTAGTCTCTCCCCAACATTTTTAATGTATTTGCCTCGCAGTAAAGAAGGTGCACTCTATGTCCAGCTGCATTCAGCGAGGAAGCCTGCAGGACTTCTGGGACTTTTCTTTCTCTTCTTCAGCCTCCCTGTCATTATTCTTCACCACCCCCAAATCTATACTGCTGCCAGCGATGCGTTGCTTTGTGGGAAGCAGGACAAAGAGAAGGGCAGGGCCTATGCAAATGATGGCCTCAGGGCTGTCTGGGAGTCCCTTTTCAGCAGTACTGTTAAAGTCCGCCTTGCAACCAGATTGGTCGGGTAAGCTGAAAAACACCAGGCCAGATTGGGCACCAGGTCCTCTAGGCCCCTGGAGGACATATTGGGCCTGCATCCCTCAGTTTCTGAGGTCGAAGAAATGTTCACCCTCTACCCTAATAGAGAGGTCTTGGCCGATCGGGGCCGAGAGGGGCCGAGAGGGGAAGTAGGTAGCAGGGCAAGATGCTCATGATCCTGCTCTAATAATGAACCAACTTCCTCTCTCCTTACCTGTGGTTCCGCCTAGCTGCTGGGGCTACCAGTTGTAGGCCTGAAGCCCACAGGGAGTTTGCTTGTCCCTCTCACACATGTAAATGGGTCAGCACTCAAGTGCACACACCTGCCTGCGCCCACAGACCCTCTCACACACACTTTTGTCAACAAGCTTTTTTCCTAGTTTAGAGACTCAGGGACCCATGTTGAAATACAAAAGCAGCACACCACATGACGGCCATCGCATACAATCCAGCAGCAAATGGGAAACGTTTAACTAGCCGTGGTCCTATTACTGCAGCCCTACCATGGAACTACTACTGGATGAGTCCTGCTGGAGAATATTGAACCTACAACAAGTCTGAGGTAAATAAGAATTCCACAGGAATATCATGGAACAGGGACCTGTGACCCTTCTGAGCCAGATAGGAGTCGAACCTACAATCTTCTGATTCGTAATCAGACGCGTTATCCATTGCGCCACTGGCCCCATATAGGTACACCCATCCTTTTGTCCTTAAGAGGGCTAGAAGGCGTGTGTGTGTGTGTGTTTTAAAACACCATTCCATCAAAGAAATTTGCCACGTTTACGGCTCACAACCAGAAGGCACAAGTAAACCCACCTGACCTCCTGAAATTCTGTTCTGTCAGGTTTTCCTAACTTATACAAAGGACTTTAGGAGAAGGAAGGACCTAAAAGCCAGGCGAAATGGTCCTAGATCCAAGGAAATGTTTTAGATCAGCCTCAGTTTCGTAAATATCTGCATTAACATCATCAGTTCCACGTCTGTGTGGGGCTGAGCTTGAGGACTCCTTAGAAAGCAGGCGGGTACAACAATAAAGTGTTTAATATTACAATACAGGCGAAAGTTCAGACACCTTGTCGTAGGCTCACCTTGTCCAGGGACCCAAGCATGCTACCTTTCCACTCTCAGAGCCCTTCACCTAACCTACTGTGCAGCTGTTTCACCTTTAATATCACTGTTCCACAGGCAGCGTGATGTCACAATGCTCCTTGTCTGTAGCCTGAACCATGAGCCTTTGCAACCCTGGCATAATCTACATACTTACAATGTGTGAAGTCTTGGACCTCAAATGCAGTGAAGAATAATGGATTGTTACTCTTCATGCATTTTTGCCCATTGGCTCAGATTTGAATGCTTACTGGCCATCCGAGCATCTCTGCCACCCTATGTCTAGAGACTGTAGATTTAGAGAGTTTATAAACATGGTAGGTTCATCAATGAAGTGTGCTCGCTTCGGCAGCACATATACTAAAATTGGAACGATACAGAGAAGATTAGCATGGCCCCTGCGCAAGGATGACACGCAAATTCGTGAAGCGTTCCATATTTTTGCCAGCTTTCAGGAGAGAAATGTTCTATGTTTTCAAGACCAATTGAAATAATAAAGCAGGTTCCAGTGCTGTCCTCATAATATGTATTTTTCAATTAGTCTCTCCCCAACATTTTTAATGTATTTGCCTCGCAGTAAAGAAGGTGCACTCTATGTCCAGCTGCATTCAGCGAGGAAGCCTGCAGGACTTCTGGGACTTTTCTTTCTCTTCTTCAGCCTCCCTGTCATTATTCTTCACCACCCCCAAATCTATACTGCTGCCAGCGATGCGTTGCTTTGTGGGAAGCAGGACAAAGAGAAGGGCAGGGCCTATGCAAATGATGGCCTCAGGGCTGTCTGGGAGTCCCTTTTCAGCAGTACTGTTAAAATCCGCCTTGCAACCAGATTGGTCGGGTAAGCTGAAAAACACCAGGCCAGATTGGGCACCAGGTCCTCTAGGCCCCTGGAGGACATATTGGGCCTGCATCCCTCAGTTTCTGAGGTCGAAGAAATGTTCACCCTCTACCCTAATAGAGAGGTCTTGGCCGATCGGGGACGAGAGGGGCAGAGAGGGAAGTAGGTAGCAGAGCAAGATGCTCATGATCCTGCTCTAATAATGAACCAACTTCCTCTCTCCTTACGGGAGGTTCCGCCTAGCTGCTGGGGCTACCAGTTGTAGGCCTGCAGCCCACAGGGAGTTTGCTTGTCCCTCTCACACATGTAAATGGGTCAGCACTCAAGTGCACACACCTGCCTGCGCCCACAGACCCTCTCACACACACTTTTGTCAACAAGCTTTTTTCCTAGTTTAGAGACTCAGGGACCCATGTTGAAATACAAAAGCAGCACACCACATGACGGCCATCGCATAGAATCCAGCAGCAAATGGGAAACGTTTAGCTAGCTGTGGTCCTATTACTGCAGCCCTACCATGGAACTACTACTGGATGAGTCCTGCTGGAGAATATTGAACCTACAACAAGTCTGAGGTAAATAAGAATTCCACAGGAATATCATGGAACAGGGACCTGTGACCCTTCTGAGCCAGATAGGAGTCGAACCTACAATCTTCTGATTCGTAATCAGACGCGTTATCCATTGCGCCACTGGCCCCATATAGGTACACCCATCCTTTTGTCCTTAAGAGGGCTAGAAGGCGTGTGTGTGTGTGTGTTTTAAAACACCATTCCATCAAAGAAATTTGCCACGTTTACGGCTCACAACCAGAAGGCACAAGTAAACCCACCTGACCTCCTGAAATTCTGTTCTGTCAGGTTTTCCTAACTTATACAAAGGACTTTAGGAGAAGGAAGGACCTAAAAGCCAGGCGAAATGGTCCTAGATCCAAGGAAATGTTTTAGATCAGCCTCAGTTTCGTAAATATCTGCATTAACATCATCAGTTCCACGTCTGTGTGGGGCTGAGCTTGAGGACTCCTTAGAAAGCAGGCGGGTACAACAATAAAGTGTTTAATATTACAATACAGGCGAAAGTTCAGACACCTTGTCGTAGGCTCACCTTGTCCAGGGACCCAAGCATGCTACCTTTCCACTCTCAGAGCCCTTCACCTAACCTACTGTGCAGCTGTTTCACCTTTAATATCACTGTTCCACAGGCAGCGTGATGTCACAATGCTCCTTGTCTGTAGCCTGAACCATGAGCCTTTGCAACCCTGGCATAATCTACATACTTACAATGTGTGAAGTCTTGGACCTCAAATGCAGTGAAGAATAATGGATTGTTACTCTTCATGCATTTTTGCCCATTGGCTCAGATTTGAATGCTTACTGGCCATCCGAGCATCTCTGCCAGCCACCTATGTCTAGAGACTGTAGATTTAGAGAGTTTATAAACATGGTAGGTTCATCAATGAAGTGTGCTCGCTTCGGCAGCACATATACTAAAATTGGAACGATACAGAGAAGATTAGCATGGCCCCTGCGCAAGGATGACACGCAAATTCGTGAAGCGTTCCATATTTTTGCCAGCTTTCAGGAGAGAAATGTTCTATGTTTTCAAGACCAATTGAAATAATAAAGCAGGTTCCAGTGCTGTCCTCATAATATGTATTTTTCAATTAGTCTCTCCCCAACATTTTTAATGTATTTGCCTCGCAGTAAAGAAGGTGCACTCTATGTCCAGCTGCATTTAGCGAGGAAGCCTGCAGGACTTCTGGGACTTTTCTTTCTCTTCTTCAGCCTCCCTGTCATTATTCTTCACCACCCCCAAATCTATACTGCTGCCAGCGATGCGTTGCTTTGTGGGAAGCAGGACAAAGAGAAGGGCAGGGCCTATGCAAATGATGGCCTCAGGGCTGTCTGGGAGTCCCTTTTCAGCAGTACTGTTAAAATCCGCCTTGCAACCAGATTGGTCGGGTAAGCTGAAAAACACCAGGCCAGATTGGGCACCAGGTCCTCTAGGCCCCTGGAGGACATATTGGGCCTGCATCCCTCAGTTTCTGAGGTCGAAGAAATGTTCACCCTCTACCCTAATAGAGAGGTCTTGGCCGATCGGGGACGAGAGGGGCAGAGAGGGGAAGTAGGTAGCAGGGCAAGATGCTCATGATCCTGCTCTAATAATGAACCAACTTCCTCTCTCCTTACCTGTGGTTCCGCCTAGCTGCTGGGGCTACCAGTTGTAGGCCTGAAGCCCACAGAGAGTTTGCTTGTCCCTCTCACACATGTAAATGGGTCAGCACTCAAGTGCACACACCTGCCTGCGCCCACAGACCCTCTCACACACACTTTTGTCAACAAGCTTTTTTCCTAGTTTAGAGACTCAGGGACCCATGTTGAAATACAAAAGCAGCACACCACATGACGGCCATCGCATAGAATCCAGCAGCAAATGGGAAACGTTTAACTAGCCGTGGTCCTATTACTGCAGCCCTACCATGGAACTACTACTGGATGAGTCCTGCTGGAGAATATTGAACCTACAACAAGTCTGAGGTAAATAAGAATTCCACAGGAATATCATGGAACAGGGACCTGTGACCCTTCTGAGCCAGATAGGAGTCGAACCTACAATCTTCTGATTCGTAATCAGACGCGTTATCCATTGCGCCACTGGCCCCATATAGGTACACCCATCCTTTTGTCCTTAAGAGGGCTAGAAGGCGTGTGTGTGTGTGTTTTAAAACACCATTCCATCAAAAAAATTTGCCACGTTTACGGCTCACAACCAGAAGGCACAAGTAAACCCACCTGACCTCCTGAAATTCTGTTCTGTCAGGTTTTCCTAACTTATACAAAGGACTTTAGGAGAAGGAAGGACCTAAAAGCCAGGCGAAATGGTCCTAGATCCAAGGAAATGTTTTAGATCAGCCTCAGTTTCGTAAATAGTTTGCATTAACATCATCAGTTCCACATCTGTGTGGGGCTGAGCTTGAGGACTCCTTAGAAAGCAGGCGGGTACAACAATAAAGTGTTTAATATTACAATACAGGCGAAAGTTCAGACACCTTGTCGTAGGCTCACCTTGTCCAGGGACCCAAGCATGCTACCTTTCCACTCTCAGAGCCCTTCACCTAACCTACTGTGCAGCTGTTTCACCTTTAATATCACTGTTCCACAGGCAGCGTGATGTCACAATGCTCCTTGTCCGTAGCCTGAACCATGAGCCTTTGCAACCCTGGCATAATCTACATACTTACAATGTGTGAAGTCTTGGACCTCAAATGCAGTGAAGAATAATGGATTGTTACTCTTCATGCATTTTTGCCCATTGGCTCAGATTTGAATGCTTACTGGCCATCCGAGCATCTCTGCCAGCACCCTATGTCTAGAGACTGTAGATTTAGAGAGTTTATAAACATGGTAGGTTCATCAATGAAGTGTGCTCGCTTCGGCAGCACATATACTAAAATTGGAACGATACAGAGAAGATTAGCATGGCCCCTGCGCAAGGATGACACGCAAATTCGTGAAGCGTTCCATATTTTTGCCAGCTTTCAGGAGAGAAATGTTCTATGTTTTCAAGACCAATTGAAATAATAAAGCAGGTTCCAGTGCTGTCCTCGTAATATGTATTTTTCAATTAGTCTCTCCCCAACATTTTTTTTTTTTTTATAAAACGTTTTTATTAACATTTTTGCATAATAACAATTGTTACAATGGTGTTTACTTATTGATACATTCATTGTTTGTCCTTTTTTCACACTTAGTTACATCATTCCTCTTCAATCCATATATACTACCCTTTTCTTCGTTTGTGTCTGATAAGTTTTTTATTGCCAATTTTTACCTGTCCTACAGCTCCCGCCTCCCGTGTTTAGTCCCTCTTTATTGATACGTGTTCTTCTTGCGGGGGCTCACAAATATTCCCACGAAATGTATTCCATTACCCCCATATCCTCTCCCACTTCTTGGGGCATCCCCGATGAATATAGACCGATTTTTCAGTGGTCATAGTGTGGTCTAGGTCTTGGCACCATTGCGTATAAGTAGGAGTTACCTGTGATCCCCAATGCTGTGCTATATTGCGTTTTGCCAGCGCCATTCCCAGTGTAGCCCACCCCTGATCTGCGTGATTGAGGTCTGTGGGTTCCCAGATGTTTAACAAACATCTCTTTGGTTCCAGCGGCACCATGACTCCTGTCACCTGTGAAACTGTGCGCATAATCTTCTCCCAATACTTCGTTATTGACGGACAGTCCCAAATTGTGTGCCAGAATGTCCCCAGTGCGCCACAGTGGCGGAGGCAGAGTGGGGTGTCAGTCCTGCCTAATTTGTGCAGTAGTGGTCGTGTATAGTACGTGCGATGTAGGATTTTTAGCTGCACTAATCTGAGTTTGGAAGGTATTGCGATCTCCCTTGGTGATGCCGTCGCCTCCATCCAGTCGTCTTCCTCCAGTACTCCCAGATCTATCTCCCATCTGCCCTTAAGTACCACTGTGGGATCAGGTTGATTGTTAATTATTTTACGGTATGTTTGGGATATGGCTTTTTGTGTAGATGGTCTGTTAACAGTCTGTCCTCTAGTGGTGAGGCCTCCGGTAAATGCGTGTTTGGTGGTATCACTGCCATCAGGGCGTGTCTTATTTGTAAATATCTGAAAGCTTCAGTCTGTGCCAGGCCGTAGGTGTCCTGCAGCTGCGTGAATTGGATGACCCCCTCCTTCTCCCATAAGTCCCCAACCTTTGATATTCCTATCAAGTCCCACTGTTGGAATCCCTTTGTTTTTTTCAGAGTTCCTAATTTCCGGGTGTCCCATAAAGGCGTGGCCTGCGTAATGACTCCGTCCCACTTCAATGCCCACTGTACTGTGTGCCACACGTGAACCGTATGTGCTGTTGGGCCCGTTAGGGTTGTTTTTCGGGGCCTGTTGTACAACTCCCCCATTATCCCTCCAACTTCTAGGAGGTGCCTGTCCATCTGGAAGGCGGGGTCCTCCTGTGACGCGTGAAGCCACTGATTTATTGTGATGAGCTGAGAAGCCCAATAATACGCCTGTATATTGGGTAGGGCGATCCCGCCGTCGTACCATCCCCTCACTAGTTTCTGCAAGGCTATACGAGCCGACTTCCCATCCCACAGCAGGGTAGTAAGCTCTGTATTTATCATAGTAAAGTATGTTGGGTTTACCGGAAAAGGAGTATTCTGTAAGCTATACAGGAATCTGGGGAGTGCCATCATCTTAAAGAGGGCTGCCCTGCCCAGTAGTGTTAGCGGCAGGGATCGCCAGTGCTTAACATCGCTACGCAGTCGAGTCAGGGGCTTCATTAGGTTTTCGTCAGTAAAGATCTCGCTTTGTGGTGTTACGTAGATGCCGAGATATTTAAATCCCCGTTCTGCGATCCGGATTTCGCAGTTGCGTGGCATCCTCGGTGGAGGGCCGTGTAGGATGTATAGAAGTGACTTCGCCCAATTTATTGTGTATCCTGACGCTCTGCCGTATGCGGCGCACAAGTCCAGCAGACGGTTTAGGGAACGCGCAGGTGACGCCAAATATAGTAAGACATCGTCCGCGTAGAGTGAAATGCGGTCCTCCCATCCCATGGCCCACTTCACCTGGCGTATCCATGCCGCCAGTGGCTCCAGTACTATAGCAAAGAGCAGGGGGGAGAGGGGACAGCCCTGTCTCGTTCCCTTTCCAAGGGAAAATTCTGCGGAGATACGGCCATTTGCCACCACCTGCGCCAAGGGTTTCGTATATAGCAGTTGAACCCATTCGCAGAATTTGGGACCAAATCCCATACGACGAAGGACTGCAAATAGAAAGGGCCACTCCACCATGTCGAATGCCATGCGTGCATCCAGGGACAGAATTATCGCATCCTCTTCGATAGTAGACTTCCGTGCCATGACACCATGTAGTCTCCTGAGATTTAACGCTGTGTTTCTGTTCGGCATAAAGCCTGACTGATCAGGATGGATCACTGTTGTGAGGTGGGGTTGTAGTCGCGTGGCTAACGCTTTGGCCAGTATTTTAGCTTCGGCGTTCATTAAGGAAATAGGTCTGTAGGACAGGCATTCCTGCGGTGGCTTGCCTGGTTTGTGGATTGCGACTATGGTTGCTACACGTTGGTCTTTAGGTAATTCTCCCTTCTCTAAGCATTCCTTATACATGTTAAGTAGGTGTGGTGCGAGTTTGGTCGCTGTCCCCTTGTATAACTCTACCGGGATACCATTAGGTCCCAGAGCCTTTCCCGACCTTAATGCTCCTATGGCCGAGGTAATTTCCTCAGTGGTTAGGTCTGCGTCTAGTGTCTTGACGGCATTCTCTGACAATGTAGGCATTTGGATGTCCTTGAGGAAGTCCAGGTTGTCTTCTCTAGTGTTTGTGGCAGTGGGTGTATAAATTTGCTGGTAATGCTCGGCTAATGCCTCAACTATTTGCTGGGGGTCTGAGGTCGTATTCCCATCCGCTAACTTAATGTGGGTTATCCAATTATTGGCACGCTCCCTCCTGTCCAGCCAAGCAAGGAGCCTGCCTGCCTTGTCGCCAAGCTCGTATATTACATGTTGCGTGGCGGTAAGCCTGGATTTCGTTTCTTCCCAGGCGTAAGCCCTATATGCTTGCTGTGCCATGTGGAGCCCGTGTGTTGTGTCGTCGTTGGTATCTCGCGCGTGGTCTGCCTCCGCCTGCGCCACCCCTGCTCTAGCTCTACGAGCTGTTGTCTGTGTTGCTTTTTATGGCTAGCTATCAGTGAAATGGCCTGTCCCCGCAGCACTGTTTTGTATGCTTCCCACAGTATTGTCGGGGAAGTGACTGAGTGCTCGTTTTCGTCGAAGTATTTCTCTGTGGAGGTCTGTAGGCCCTTCTTAATCTGAGGGTTTTTAAGAATCCTGGGTGTAAAGGAAACAGTCGCCGTCTCGTTACTGTACGGGAAGTATAAGTGACATATACCGGTGAGTGGTCAGAAATGCCTCTAGACAAGTGTCGAGTCTCCGATATCCCTTCTAGTCTCTTTGTTACCGTAAATAAGTAATCTATTCTGGAGAGGCTATTATGTACCCCTGAGTGAAAAGTGTACTGACGGTCCTGTGGGTGCCACTTTCGCCACACATCAGTGAGTCCCATAGCCTCCACAAAGCCCACCAGTTTGAGATTGGCACTGCATGTATCTCTAGGGGGCTGTCTGTCTAGCGAGGATCAATCGTTGCATTAAAGTCTCCACCTATGATGAGTTTCCCCTGTGGTAGTGATAATAAGAATTCCCCTAGTGCTGGGAAGGTTGACTGGTGCAGCGTCGGTGGTATATATACTGTTACGAAGTTGTATGTCCTTCCCTCCCATTGACATGCCGTTGCAGCAAACCGGCCCTGTTCGTCCTTCCACGACCCGGTAATTATCAGGGGAAACGTTTATTGATCAGGATACCTACCCCCGTGAACCCGAGGTAAATTCCGAATGTATTGTCATTTTGTATCCCCATCTGTCTAGAGCTCTGCAGGCAGAGCCTGTCAAATGTGTTTCTTGCAGTAATGCCACCGCTGGGCCCTTTCGCTTGATGTATTGAAGGACTAGCCCCTCTTAATCTTGTCTCCCAATCCGTTGACATTCCAGGATAGTATTGTTAGTGTGGGCGGTGGCCCCCCAGGGTCCGAGGTCTGGGAGCTAGGAATATTAGCGGGTGTGTCTATGTGCGCCATGTAGGACGTGGGATTTGGAAGGGTATTGATTCCCGCATTGCTTCCACTGTGCTGTATCGTTAATTATGCTATTTGTTAGACTTCTAAACTTTTGCATCCATTCAAACAATAAGGACTGAAGTATCATTCTAATATAATATATACTACCTCCTGTATTCCCTTGTATCGGAAACCTGAGAAGTACGTTAACTCCCTTGAACTGTTCCCCATCCCCCTCCCCCCACCCTGCCTCCCTGCCCGGCGGACCTAGAACTACCCGCCACCCCAACTGAGCAGAGTGCTTCTGACCCATAACTTGTACTTGCGTGAGGGGGAAGAGTCTGCCATCGATCCCCGCCAGTCACTCCTTTGACTAACATCTGGTTGCGGCCTGTGTCCCAGATGGAGGCACTTTTGGTCGTGGCTGCGAGGGCCTCCGCCCGTGCCACCGCATCATTCGCCCATCATTCGTGTACTTATTATATTCTATCAATTAAATTAAATTAGTGGTCGCCCACTAAGTGTTTCAAACAACAGTCATGACTAGTTGGTGCTGGTGTGTTCCACTTTGCATCCGGTCGCCACTCCTTCTGCGGAGAGGTCTCCATCCTCTTGTCACGTCGGGACGTCACTCAGGGTCGTCATTTGTAGTGGGACGTTCTTCTTCCACGATGGCCGTCCCTCCGCTGCTCTGTGTGTCGGATAGCTTAGACATTTGCCTGTGTTTCGAAGTTTGTCGTCTGGGACCCATGGCCGGGCGCCATCCCTCCAACCAGTCTGTCGCATCCTCCGGCGTCTCAAAGAACCAGACTTTTCCCTCTGCTTCAACTCGGAGTTTCGCCGGGAAGAGCATTGCGTATTTTAATTCTCTATTACGCAGTTCTTTTTTGATTTCTAGAAAACTGCGTCTTTTCTTGGTCACCGCCGCCGTGTAGTCCGGATAGAGTGATACCTTACTGTTGTCTACCTGCAGTGGGGGGCTCATGCGTGCGGCCTGTAGGATCGTATCCCGGTCGCGGAAGTTAAACATGCGCGCCAGTATGGGTCTGGGTGGCGTCCCTGGCCTTGGTCTTCCGCCAGGCACCCTGTGCGCCCGCTCCACTGAAAAGAAACTTGATAGGCCGCGGGGTTGCAGCTTCGTCAGGATAAAGTCTTCTACAAAGAGGTCTAGCGCCGGTCCCCGGATGCTCTCCGGCACCCCCACCAGGCGTATGTTGTTGCGTCGTGAGCGTCCCTCTTGGTCCTCCATCTTGTCGGCCATTTGCTGGGCTGTTTGTTCCAGTTGGCGGACCTGGCGCTGCAGGGTCACCGTATCTGCGGTTAGTACAGCTGTCGCATTTTCGACCTCCGCCACCCTGGTGCTGATTTTGGAGACATCTGCTCGCAGCAGCGTGATGTCCGTCGAGATGGTGCCAATGGTAGATTGCATCTGGTGGAGGGTGGCCATAACATCTAGCAGGGTGACCTCCCCTGCTTTGCGGTCGGCGAGGCGCTCCCAGTGGGCTGGGATGCCGCTGTCGTAACCGAGTGTTCCTTGTGGTAAACATATTTGTCCATCTTACTGCTCTGCGACCCTCGCTGAGCGCGTCCACTCATCTTGCCTGCTACTGGTGGTTGGTGTGACAGGGAGGGCAGTAATCGCCGCTGCCTGCCGGCGGGAGTGGTTTCCGCACGCGGCCTCTCGGTTTCCCTGCCCCCCCTTTAGCCGTGTGGTCAGTAGGCCGTCGCCGCAGGTATTTCACCCCCAATGTGCCTTGTAGTTTCCTTCTTCTTCCAAGAAGTCTCGAGTCTGTTTGGTGCACCAACCGCAGTATGTGTAGGTGTCCGCCCCAGCCAGCGCTCAGTCTCGGGGTATACGAAACCAGGGAGAGAGCAATTCCGAAGCACACCATATTTCAATTACGGCCTCAGTCTTGGGGTATGTTGCTGGGCCCCCAGAGTATTTCCATCTGTCCCTGTGTCTCACCCTCTACTGGGATATTCGCGCCTAATCGTCAATGTGGCGCCCTCTCTTGATGTTGCTGTTGGAGGGGCTTACCACTCTCTGCACTGGGCGCACCCACCGCTGCGTGTGCTGGCGTCTATCCTCGCCACCACCAGTCTTGGGGTATAGCGCTGGGCCCTCAGGACTGCCTCCGAGTCGCCCGTTGTGCCGGGATTGTTGGCCCGGTTCGTTCCTTGTTTCCCCAATGGATGTTGGGCGCTTGTGTTGTGTGAGTCGGGGCCCAACTCACCCCCTTCCACCTCCTCACTCTCGGCGGTGTCCGGGGCTTCCTCCGGCTGCCGCGATCCGCCGCGCTGGGCTTGGGCGGGGCGAGGGCTACTCGAGGCCCCGGTTTCTGCGCTGCCCCCAGGCCGTACCTCTTTTCCACGGTCTGGAGCTCCGGCGGCCGGTCGCAGACGGCCCAGATCTCTTCCAGGTGTTCACCTGATGTTCCGACGTTTCCGCCCACCCTTAGAGGACAGCAGGCCTGCGGATTAATGACAGGATAGTCGGGAGGACTGCAGGCGATCGCGGAGCTCTCCTAGGCTGCGGCCATCTTCGGTGGTTGCAAGCCACACCCCCCTCCCCAACATTTTTAATGTATTTGCCTCGCAGTAAAGAAGGTGCACTCTATGTCCAGCTGCATTTAGCGAGGAAGCCTGCAGGACTTCTGGGACTTTTCTTTCTCTTCTTCAGCCTCCCTGTCATTATTCTTCACCACCCCCAAATCTATACTGCTGCCATCGATGCGATGCTTTGTGGGAAGCAGGACAAAGAGAAGGGCAGGGCCTATGCAAATGATGGCCTCAGGGCTGTCTGGGAGTCCCTTTTCAGCAGTAGTGTTAAAATCCGCCTTGCAACCAGATCGGTCAGGTAAGCTGAAAAACACCAGGCCAGATTGGGCACCAGGTCTTCTAGGCCCCTGGAGGACATATTGGGCCTGCATCCCTCAGTTTCTGAGGTCCAAGAAATGTTCACCCTCTACCCTAATAGAGAGGTCTTGGCCGATCGGGGACGAGAGGAGCAGAGAGGGGAAGTAGGTAGCAGGGCAAGATGCTCATGATCCTGCTCTAATAATGAACCAACTTCCTCTCTCCTTACCTGAGGTTCCGACTAGCTGCTGGGGCTACCAGTTGTAGGCCTGCAGCCCACAGGGAGTTTGCTTGTCCCTCTCACACATGTCAATGGGTCAGCACTCAAGTGCACACACCTGCCTGCGCCCACAGACCCTCTCACGCACACTTTTGTCAACAAGCTTTTTTCCTAGTTTAGAGACTCAGGGACCCATGTTGAAATACAAAAGCAGCACACCACATGACGGCCATCACATAGAATCCAGCAGCAAATGGGAAACGTTTAACTAGCCGTGGTCCTATTACTGCAGCCCTACCATGGAACTACTACTGGATGAGTCCTGCTGGAGAATATTGAACCTACAACAAGTCTGAGGTAAATAAGAATTCCACAGTAATATCTTGGAACAGGGACCTGTGACCCCTCTGAGCCAGATAGGAGTCGAACCTACAATCTTCTGATTCGTAGTCAGACGCATTATCCATTGCGCCACTGCCCTCATATTGGCACACTCATCCTTTTGTCCTTAAGAGGGCTAGAAAGCGTGTGTGTGTGTGTTTTAAAACACCATTCCATCAAACTTTTTTGCCACGTTTACGGATCACAACCAGAAGGCACAAGTAAACCCACCTGACCTCCTGAAATTCTGTTCTGTCAGGTTTCGCTAACTTATTCAAAGGACTTTAGGAGAAGGAAGGACCTAAAAGCCAGGCGAAATGGTCCTGGATCCAAGGACATTTTTTAGATCAGCCTCAGTTTCATAAATAGTCTGCATTAACATCATCAGTTCCACGACTGTGTGGGGCTGAGCTTGAGGACTCCTTAGAAAGCAGGCGGGTACAACAATAAAGTGTTTAATATTACAATACAGGCGAAAATTCAGACACCTTGTCGTGGGCTCACCTTGTCCAGGGACCCAAGCATGCTACCTTTCCACTCTCAGAGCCCTTCACCTAACCTACTGTGCAGCTGTTTCACCTTTAATATCACTGTTCCACAGGCAGCGTGTTGTCACAATGCTCCTTCTCTGTAGCCTGAACCATGAGCTTTTGCAACCCTGGCATAATCTACATACTTACAATGTGTGAAGTCTTGGACCACAAATGCAGTGAAGAATAATGGATTGTTACTCTTCATGCATTTTTGCCCATTGGCTCAGATTTGAATGCTTAAAGGCCATCCGAGCATCTCTGCCAGGCCACCCTATGTCTAGAGACTGTAGATTTAGAGAGTTTATAAACATGGTAGGTTCATCAGTGAAGTCTGCTCGCTTCGGCGGCACATATACTAAAATTGGAACGATACAGAGAAGATTAGCATGGCCCCTGCGCAAGGATGACACGCAAATTCGTGAAGCGTTCCATATTTTTACCAGCTTTCAGGAAAAAAATGTTCTATGTTTTCAAGACCAAATGAAATAATAAAGCAGGTTCCAGTGCTGTCCTCGTAATATGTATTTTTCAATTAGTCTCTCCCCAACATTTTTAATGTATTTGCCTCGCAGTAAAGAAGGTGCACTCTATGTCCAGCTGCATTTAGCAAGGAAGCCTGCAGGACTCCTGGGACTTTTCTTTCTCTTCTTCAGCCTCCCAGTCATTATTCTTCACCACCCCCAAATCTATACTGCTGCCAGCGATGCGTTGCTTTGTGGGAAGCAGGACAAAGAGAAGGGCAGTGCCTATGCAAATCATGGCCTCAGGGCTGTCTGGGAGTCCCTTTTCAGCAGTACTGTTAAAATCCGCCTTGCAACCAGATTGGTCGGGTAAGCTGAAAAATACCAGGCCAGATTGGGCACCAAGTCCTTTAGGCCCCTGGAGGACATATTGGGCCTGCATCCCTCAGTTTCTGAGGTCCAAGAAATGTTCACCCTCTACCCTAATAGAGAGGTCGTGGCCGAGAGGGGAAGAAGGTAGCAGGGCAAGATGCTTATGATCCTGCTTTAATAATGAACCAACTTTCTCTCTCCTTACCTGTGGTTCTGCCTGGCTGCTGGGGCTGCCAGTTGTAGGCCTGCAGCCCACAGGGAGTTTGCTTGTCCCTCGCACACATGTAAATGGGTCAGCCCTCAAGTGCACACACCTGCCTGTGTCCACAGACCCTCTGACACACACTTTTGTCAACAAGCTTTTTTCCTAGTTTAGAGACTCAGGGACCCATGTTGAAATACAAAAGCAGCACACCACATGACGGCCATCACATAGAATCCAGCAGCAAATGGGAAACGTTTAACTAGCCGTGGTCCTATTACTGCAGCCCTACCATGGAACGACTGCTGGAGAATATTGAACCTACAACAAGTCTGAGGTAAATAAGAATTCCACAGGAATATCATGAAACAGGGACCTGTGACCCTTCTGAGCCAAATAGGAGTCAAACCTACAGTCTTCTGATCCATAGTCAGACGCATTATCCATTGCGCCACTGGCCCCACATTGGCACACCCATCCTTTTGTCCTTAAGAGGGCTAGAAAGCGTGTGTGTGTTTTAATACACCATTCCATCAAACTTGTTTGCCACGTTTACGGCTCACAACCAGAAGGCACAAGTAAACCCACCTGACCTCCTGAAATTCTGTTCTGTCAGGTTTCCCTAACTTATACAAAGGACTTTAGGAGAAGGAAGGACCTAAAAGCCAGTCGAAATGGTCCTAGATCCAAGGAAATGTTTTAGATCAGCCTCAGTTTCGTAAATAGTCTGCATTAACATCATCAGTTCCACGTCTGTGTGGGGCTGAGCTTGAGGACTCCTTAGAAAGCAGGCGGGTACAACAATAAAGTGTTTAATATTACAATACAGGCGACAAGTTCAGACACCTTGTCGTAGGCTCACCTTGTCCAGGGACCCAAGCATGCTACCTTTCCACTCTCAGAGCCCTTCACCTAACCTACTGTGCAGCTGTTTCACCTTTAATATCACTGTTCCACAGGCAGCGTGTTGTCACAATGCTCCTTCTCTGTAGCCTGAACCATGAGCCTTTGCAACCCTGGCATAATCTACATACTTACAATGTGTGAAGTCTTGGACCACAAATGCAGTGAAGAATAATGGATTGTTACTCTTCATGCATTTTTGCCCATTGGCTCAGATTTGAATGCTTAAAGGCCATCCGAGCATCTCTGCCAGGCCACCCTATGTCTAGAGACTGTAGATTTAGAGAGTTTATAAACATGGTAGGTTCATCAATGAAGTGTGCTCGCTTCGGCAGCACATATACTAAAATTGCAACGATACTGAGAAGATTAGCATGGCCCCTGCGCAAGGATGACACGCAAATTCATGAAGCGTTCCATATTTTTACCAGCTTTCAGGAGAGAAATGTTCTATGTTTTCAAGACCAATTGAAATAATAAAGCAGGTTCCAGTGCTGTCCTCGTAATATGTATTTTTCAATTAGTCTCTCCCCAACATTTTTAATGTATTTGCCTCGCAGTAAAGAAGGTGCACTCTATGTCCAGCTGCATTTAGCAAGGAAGCCTGCAGGACTTCTGGGACTTTTATTTCTCTTCTTCAGCCTCCCTGTCATTATTCTTCACCACCCCCAAATCTATACTGCTGCCAGCGATGCGTTGCTTTGTGGGAAGCAGGACAAAGAGAAGGGCAGGGCCTATGCAAATGATGGCCTCAGGGCTGTCTGGGAGTCCCTTTTCAGCAGTACTGTTAAAATCCGCCTTGCAACCAGATTGGTCGGGTAAGCTGAAAAACACCAGGCCAGATTGGGCACCAGGTCCTCTAGGCCTCTGGAGGACATATTGGGCCTGCATCCCTCAGTTTCTGAGGTCCAAGAAATGTTCACCCTCTACCCTAATAGAGAAGTCTTGGCCGATCGTGGTCGAGAGGTGAAAAAGGTAGCAGGGCAAGATGCTTATGATCCTGGTCTAATAATGAACCAACTTTCTCTCTCCTTACCTGTGGTTCTGCCTGGCTGCTGGGGCTGCCAGTTGTAGGCCTGCAGCCCACAGGGAGTTTGCTTTTCCCTCGCACACATGTAAATGGGTCAGCCCTCAAGTGCACACACCTGCCTGTGTTGTAGGGATGCTGCACATACACAGAGCTATGCACAGGATTATAGGACCTCGGAATATAGTGGTGAGCCAACCATAAACCTTAGTACCTAAAACCCCAATCCGACTAGCTTTAGCGTCTCATTAGCAACAATGCTACCAATGATTAGACAACCCAGAACACGGTATCTCTCTCTCAGGACTCGCAGGAGCAAGAACACCCTTTCATAACTCACTCATACCTGTCCACAACGTGCGTAAAAAAGACACTGTATAGTTTAAAATGTTTATTTCAACTACCGTGCTCTAAGACACAGTACACGTGCCAGTACTATCAGCATAATGCATAAGGATAATATAATCAGCATAGTTACAATTCCATATAATACAAACGGGGAAAGCATTTCATAAAGCAGTGGATATAGGGCTAAATGACCATACCACCCTCCCCGTGCTAGTAGCTAGTTTATTATAAAAACAGAAGACCTCTGGGCATTGTCAAGCGAACCCCCATACCTCAATATCTAGATGCAAGGTTTACATCATCAGACAAGCACAGCTCTTCTCTCTGGAAAGGTTTTTCTCCAAGTGTCTCTAACCGTGAAATCACAATATTAAAATCACATGAATTTCTCCAGGGCAGCTGTACTTAGTGTTATGTCTAAGTGCGAGGGACTGGCCAGATCAGCAAGAACAAGGGACGTTGTTTTTCGACCTTGTACATGTTGTGCAGACGTAACCCAAAGGGAACAGGAGAAAATTAACCCTGGGCGTAGTTCGCGAAGTAGCGCTACGCGAAGCTACGCGAAGTGCACTTCGCACTACGCGAGCTACGCGTAGCACTACGCGAACTGTGTAGTGCGCTGTTCGCGATGATTGCACAGTGCCGGATGCTTGTCCGCAATGTGCAATCATTGAAAACGGCATCTTTCACAGTGCGAGCTGTCTTTTACTGCCGCTCGAGTAGATTTTTACTTGAGCGGCAGCTTTCTCAACGCGGACTGGTAGTTTCTCATCGCGAGCTTTCGCAAGCATATGCGACCACTCGCAATGAGAAACCTGACCTCCCCGCGTTGAGAATCTCGCCGGGAGGTTTATTTTCCACGCTCGCGATCGGCAACTTGATGTTGCTGACCGCGAATGAGGAAAAAGTCTCGCCGGGATGTCATTTTGCTTGCTCGCGGTCGCCAACTTGACGTTGAGGACCGTGAGCAAGCAAAAAATGACCGCTGCACTACGCTACGCTACGTGTGTTTGCACTGTGCTACGTGCAATTTGCGTAGTGCGAAGTAGCGCAAACTTCGCAAACTACGCGAGCGTAGCGTAGTGCTTTGCCCAAGGTTAGAGAAAAGGTGAAAGACAGAAATGCAGACAGTTCTAAAATAGCCGGGCAGAAGCTGGAAAAACAACGGCACAAAGTAACGTGCGCAAAAAGCATCATGGCAGCCAAGCCTAAGCCAATGTAGCAAGGCAGACCAGGAGGCCACAAACCACATGACACCCTCCCCTGGGCAGTCCATTGGCCAAGACATAGGATGAAGACAGAGTTCAAATAGATGGAGCAGAACAGAAACGTCCGTTTTGGAATAGTCCCCATGAAGGACAACGAATGGTAGAGGAAAAAAAATTGTAGAACAAAAAAAAAAATATCCAGCAAGGCAGGTCGCAGAAAGCGAAGGCCCCCTTAATCCAACAGAGTGTAAGTGCAGAAAAACGCCACACCTTCCAAGAGGACATCATTGGAATCGTTGAAAAAAACCGACGCCATCCAGTCCAATAAATCAAAACTGCAGTCATGTTCTTCGCAAGAGGGAGCAGCGAACAGCATTGCGGGACAACTTGCGTGGTACTCAATATAACTTTGTTGTAGGAGATTCTGAGCAGCCACCCAGATACCCCATTGTGCCAAAATCCCCAGTGCAGCCGCACGTGCCATGTAGCCCACACCGGAACAGTCCCGTTCATGGGCTTCTAAGGGACCCACCATCAGGACAAAATCCGGTCGAGACAGAGACGTATTGGAGAGGCAATAATCCAAGGACCACGAGAAAGGACATCTGATGCAAGACATCACAGGTTGCACGCAAGTGAAATACGCAAAGCGAAAAGAAAGTCTATAGGACACACTGAGCGTCGCCAATGGCAGAATGCCAAAGCCAGCGAGGATGCGCTCACGGAGCATCTGGAGCCGACCTGGGTCGAGAAGGGCCCAATGAGGTGCAGCCATTGCGTAGTAAACAGACCAAAAGCAGTATACCAGCCGCTAATGCGAGGATCAACGGAAAGCCACCAAAGATGCTGGGAAAAATGGAATGAATAAAAGCCGGTATTACACCAAAGATAGTTTGAAAGGAGGTTACAAGGCCAGAGCCCACAACTTTAAAAAGTGCACCAGACCTTCGGTGCGTGATGCATTAAAAACACAGTGAATCAGTTCACCGAAATGTTGTGGGAGGTTAGTGTTCAAAGGGCCTGTATTTCACTGTGGGTACTCGCCACCTGGAGAATGAATGTCTCCCGGGCGGATGTGAGCATAACCTCCTGGTTCAATAATAGCGCCTTTATTCTGCTCAATTTATTGAAATCCGCCTTCAGAGTAGGAATGGAAGGCCAAACGGAACTATCTATGATGTCGTGCGGGGGAGGACAAAGCACATTTTTGCAGCAGACAACCCTGTGTGAAACTGTAACAATATAGGGTATGCCGGCCAGCATGCCACAGCAGTCCTGATTATTCAGAAGCAGATAGCTACCATTTGCAAGCACAGTGAAAGTAGGAGAAATAGCAGGAGCAGGAATGCCCTTTAACACACAAGCAAGATTCGGAGCCGAAACGTTACAAGCTCCGTGCAATTTAATGTTTTTGCAAATAAGGGAATGACCCACAGTTGAATCGCATGACTCCCCCGTGAGAAAAACTTCCTTTCCGTCTCTAAGGCATTTATACATGAAAGGCAGGGACCAAAGTTCATGCAGGAAGGCACTGCCCAAGGGCTGGAAACGGCCCACAGGATAATGTTTCATGCACGAACTAAATTCAAATAAAGAAAAAGGCAAGGCGATAACCCCATGCACTAGCCACACGGCAGAATCCAATTCCGTCACAGAGAATGGGAAGGGCTCTATCTTCTCGATTTGTAATAGAGTGTATGCTGCATCTTTCATGGACATGAACTGCTTATTAAAAGGCAGGAATAAGGCAGAGGTGTTCAAAAAGTGCCAAGGAACTTTACCCATCTTAAGTGTTTGCAAAGTCCATGCAAACTGCATAACTGAACGCAATTGATTCTGACCATGATATAACACAGAAACATCATCTTGTACAATATCAACAACAGAGGACACAATATTCTCTAATGTGTAAATGCGGGAAGACAGGATATTAATACTATTGTCAACAACAGCAAGCACCTTTTCCAAATTTGCCTCATCTATTTCCCTTAGACGGGAAGCAGCTTCAATTTGCGAAAGCTTCCAGAGTTCATTATAGGTCCATAAATGAACCTCTTAGGTCGAGGGCCACGAGGCCCCAGAACAAAATCGGACAGATCAATGTTGCCTGATAGCAGGGACAAATGCTGTTTTACAGAATCTAAAGAAGAGTGCTGCAACCACTGTTTACATAATTTACCAACAGAATATGTTGTAAGAGTACGAGAGTCAAAACCTCGGGTCTGGCCTATCCTGTTTGTACCCAGGAGCTGAGTCATGAAAACGCAGCTGGCATGCGTCTGCTGACGTCGGCCAAGCCAACCAGGGTGACTGGACAAACGCGGAGACATTAAACGAATTGTTCTGAAACAAAGCTTGCACCGATGTAAGGGACATATTGAAATGCAAGCTTGTGTTGGGAGTGGACGACAATACAGGAATGGAAGGTGCATTCAATTGTTTGGAAGTAGCCAAACCCCAACACGTAGTCTGATAGATGGTATTATTCAAAAATAAAATTTGGGCCGGGATAAGGCAAGCACGGTGCAAGGCTTCTGTGCCTTGCACCTGCCATGGTTTGGAGCCCCAAATAGATTTCAAGTCAATGGTGTCCTTCCAGTACTCATAACCACCCACAGCTAAGGCGTTCAAAAAGGAACCCGAATATAGCAATTTGGTGTGGGTCAACATGATTTTCTGTGTGGATGAAGTGTTTAATTTAAAATAATAGGACCCAGGGTTCGATCTATCAAAGTCCGTAAAGTAAGTAAACTTATTTCTAAGAGTCTGGGAGCTACCTGGCAAAGGGGTTGGACAATGCTCCCATTGGGTGTAGTTAAAAGGACCACGCAGTGCACTTGGTTTATGGACAAAGTGGTTGCCCCAATGCTGGTAACAATACAAATCGGCATAACTTGCAGAATTCATGTACAAATCTTCAGCATTAAAAGAAGCATAATATTTCAAATCAGTAAATAACGATTCAACTGCATGCACATCCCAATCGTCAGAATGAATATTACTTTTAACGACATCACCCATTGAAACACGGAGGACATTTGGTACATTAATAATCTCGGTTGGTCCATGAATTTGGAAATTTACCGCATCCCATACGATGCCATCAGCGACTGGAAAAGCTGAAATGTTCACAAATGTGTGGTCACGCTTCATGATGTGAGACGAAGAATGTGGAGCCAAAGTTCCAGCGACACAGTTCACTGCAGAGCGTTCTGGTAAATAGTGACCATTGATGAGTAGAAAAAACACTGTGACAAAGCCAATGGACATGAACCGAAAAATCAGGAATAGTACCAACCAGATGTATGTCCAGGGGGGAATCAAAAAATTGTCTCTGAACCAGGATACAAAAATACTGAATTTGGACGGGACAAGTGATGAGGTGGAATCCGAGTCAAAGGAATAACGTGTTGGGCTCAGTGGCGTTGTTGGTAGGTGTGCCACCGACTCGTTGGCGGGGTAGGTATACTCGGTCTCCTCGTTGCAGGGGGAATCCGGGTAGTCGAGTAAGCAATCAGGCAAATCTACCATCTCGATAGCAACATCAGTGACCGTTCGGGCCGGAGGGCCACAAACATTTGTCTGGCAAATGACAGGACAAGAGACCGCTGGTGTAACACTATTCAGGATCAGCCAGATGTTGTAGCTTGACATTTTCCACTGAGATGTATCTGTTCTCTTTGCGACCAGGAAGCGGTGGTAAGATGACTGTACGAGTTCCCTTCAAGCCAAGGACTGGAACTGGTGCACGATAAGAGGGGCCGAATTCTTTTTTGTTCTCCACCTTCTCTCGAACCAGATCTCCAATCTTCGGAAGCCAGCCGGCAACCGGAATCTGCAGTGCAGCGTCTGTGGCTGAAGGTAAATGTGTGATTGCAAGTTTGTCTCGGGCTTCTTGTAAGTCCTGTAACATAGTAGAATGGTTATCTACATCAAAGATGGCGGATTGCGCCGCCATGTCTAGACCATCAAGGTCGGGCACAAACATTCGTATGCCAAAGAGCATTTTGTATGGGGTCCGCCCACCCAGAGGTCTTCTAGGGAGATTATTAAGTGCACGTTGTACGGTATACAAGTGGGCCAACTAGTTCCTACCAGTACCTAAGACTCTAGCTGTCAAGGATTGCTTTAAGTCACGGTTCATTCGTTCAACAATCGAATTGCCCTAAGGCCGATATGGAGACGAAAATTTCACCCGCACCCCCAGTGAACCCATTGCATCCTTGTGAGCCTTAGAGTCGAACGCCAGACCTTGGTCAGAATGGAAGGTGCCACAGGCGAAAATTCCCACAAAGACACGCAAATCCCTTATGACATTTCGAGCGTCAGCACTCCGTTGTGGCCAAACCCAGATGAAACGTGTGCACGAATCCACTGCAACCAAGATGTACTTATATGCAGTGTCAGAAGAAAATGGACCGCAGTGATCCAGGTAAACACACCCAAAAGGTCTGTTAGAAATGCAGAGCGGGGTTTGTGGTGGTCGTGTAACCGTGGAAGGCTTAATCTGCTGACAAACGTCACAAGAAAGCACATACGTACGGGTTTGTTTGTATAAACCACGCCACCAGTAACGCTGCTGCAAGATGGAAACCGTCGCAGACACGCCAGCATGAGCCGAAGCCATGCCTTCGTGTGCGGCCGTTATCAAGGAAAGTCTGCGGTCCGCGTTGGGAATCAGCCGATCACCAATGTCTGGAATTTTTACGTAAGGAGCCTGTTCGGGACCTAACTGATAAGAGTATTTGGAAGGGAAACCCTGTGGGTAATTAGCACCTTCCTTTGTTGCAGCAATAGCTGCTAAAATATCAATATCTATTTTAGACATGGATCTTGTAACTGCTGCGACTGAGCACGTGGCTACTGCTGATTTGGCAGCTTCGTCTGCCAAACCGTTACCGACAGCGTGTGCGCCCACATGCTGGTGGCCAAGAGTGTGAATCACCTGTGTGAGTGGCAGACGTTGTTTCAATTCTGCCACTCGAACCCAAAGCATTTTATGCTTAATTGTGCTACCTTTGGCGTCTCTGTAGTCGTTTTGCGACCAAAAGAACAGATTGTCATTGTAAGACTGAACACAGTAGTAAGAATCGCACACAATTAGAGTGGTCACATTCGGATTAGCGAACTCAAGTGCGAGCACCAATGCGCGCAGCTCAGCCAATTGTGCAGTACTGTCTCCTAGTGCCTGAGTGTGCACTACAGTTGATTTGAACTTACCGTTCACCATGGTACCTGCAACAATAGCACATGCTGCTGAATAAGCATGCTTGGAACCCGTGGCCGGTTGTGCCGAACCATCGGTATAGATAATACATTCGTATTCCTCAAGCGGTAGCAAGGACAGAGGAGGAGGTTGAACGAATTCATACTGTAAAAACTCCTGAGTCTGAAGAGAAGAATCAAAGATAAAAGTGACATCCGGAGACATCAAAGATGTTGCCCATTGTATACAACAGGGGTGCAAAGCTTTAGAGTTCGGAACACTTGCTTTCGTCACTGCCTCCAGGGCAGGATATGGTGTTACCACCAGAATGCGTTTTCCCTGTGCCAGTGCGCGTTCCTTTAGAATCGCCATTTGCACTGCAGTCAAAACTTTCTCCACAGATGAAAAGCGCATTTCTGCGGAAGTGTAAAGATGTGACTTGTATGCGATCGGTACTGTGTCACCTTCGTTAAAGGTTAAGTACGTGAAACCCACTGCCCCTGGAATGATTCTAATCACCAGGTTTGTGTGGTTGTCACGAGTCAACAAGAATTTAGATTCAAGTAGGTCTGTCTGCAAAGACTGCAGAATGGAGGAATGCTCCGGAAGCCAGCATGACTTCAAAAAGTTAGGTTGTATCAAGGCATACAGCGGCTTGATACGCTGGGCATATTCGGGAATGTAAGTACGCCCGAAGTTCAGAAAACCCAGTAAAGACTGAAGTTTCTTCAGAGTGGTAGGAGGGCACAAAAGTGCACATTTCTCTAGGAAATGGGGGCTAAGCCCTTACCTTCATTGTTGAGCTCATAGCCCAAAAACAAAACGGTAAATTCAGCAATGTGAGATTTGGCAAAGTTAAACTTATAACCTAAAACCGCAAATTCTAGAATAATGCGGTCCACTCTGGAAAGATGCGGGTATAATTCGTCGTCTGTTAGATAGATATCATCGACGTACGAACATGCATCTGGGTCTATGCCGTCTAACAAAGAGACAACACGGGCAGCGAATACGCCTGGACTGTTTTGTAGCCCATAGGTAAACGCCGGAATTTGAATAATTTACCACCGGAGGTAAAAGTGTTCCATTGGCTACTCTCCGGGGCCAAGTTGTGCGTGTAGAATCCATTGGATAGGTCAAGTGTAGTTTTATATTTTTTACGAACAAGACTGTCTACAAGCGCAGAACTGTGTGTGTTTTGCACCGCAAAGGTCCGACAATGAGAGTTCAAATGTCGGTAATCCAAAACTAAGCGGTACGATCCATCGGGTTTAGAAACCGCGAAAAGGGGATTATTCATCGGTGACACGCATGTTTCAATCACTCCTTGATATTCTAACTGTGTCAGAATTTCGGAAACGGGACTTTCCCGTTTGATGGGATATTGGGGTTGTGGCTGTGGCAGCGACCGCAAAGGAATATCATGGGGGGGAGAGTCTTCATCCCAGCCCAAGTGGTTGCGGTATAACGCTGGAGCCAGGGACACAGCCCACTCAGCTGCGAGAGCCTCCGCTTTGTCCTTGGGGACATGATGAGAAAAGCTCGGAAGGATTACCTCCTCCCCTTTACGCGCAGCAAGTACGAATGGGGCGGCCAATCCGCCTCCGCTAACAAAATGTCGTAGGAAGAGGTCAGATTCTCCCAAAAATCCCTTTAATAACATGCTGTATGTCACCTTCAATTTGAATGACTATATTATATAGTCTGTCAGGGGGTGCCACTCTGGTGTCTGCTGTCTCGACAGTAATGAATGTTTCAGTTGCTGTCACCTCCACATGAGGACGTAGCGCCTCCCGCACTATGGTAACTTCGGCGGTGCTGTCTAGGAGCATCACTGCCCACGTCCAATTCAGGAGTCTCGTTCTCACCGTCTGTGGCATACCTCGCTGTTACAGCTGCAACTTTCTTCTTCTGAAACTGTGGGCGAGAACGTTGAAATTCTTCTGATTTCCCTCGGACTTGTTGTCGAGGTTGGTCTTGTCCCTGTGGAGCCTCTCGACCCCTGCCTCTATCCTGGCGATCTCCTCCACCAGCCTGGGAGCTTGTTGGTGCCTGTGAAGAACGAGGAGAACGCGAATCAGGGACTTGAAATCTCTCTGGAGATTTAATTCTCGCCCTATCGCGCAAATCATAAGTGCGTTCAGAAGAGACGGAAACTGGGGATGCGCCTCGCGACACCGGCTTCTTCTGTTGCTTACCCTGTTTTTTCAACCTCCAGCTCTTTTTAGTAAAGAACGGTTTCTCATCTTTCTCAGATTGAGTTTTTGGTTGTTGTTGTGATTGTGTTTGCGGTTTAGCAAAAGGCTTGACTCCCAGGCTATTGCGGTCAATTGTTTTGTAAGCCTGTGCAATAATTTTCGGTAATTCGCGCGGCTTGTTCGGTTCTGAGATCAAAGCCAAAGCATTAGCTACTTGAAAGTTAACAGCATCGCCCTTGACATTTGCAAGGATCAAATCAGCTACTACGTCGAACACTCCCACCAGTCTCATCCCTAATTCCACAGCCGCTTCAGGGCCATGCTCATCCTGCACACGTTTAATTACAGAGGGGAGAACCATCATGGAAGGAGTGCCGAAACACTTCACATATACTGCTGTGAATACCTTGCCCCAGTTGTTACATTCTGTCAACTCGGGGATCAAGTCTTTTGGCAAACTAATCGTCAGAATCCTGTGTTTTTCCACGGGAGAGGTATTTGGAAAAACTGCCTCCAGCTGGTCAAATTTTTCTGCAAGCCAATAAGGAAAATCATCCTTATTTTGTGGGCGCTTGCCCATCACCGAATTAACCATGACGGGACTTATGGTTACACCGCCTGCTCCAGCTGGATGGGCTGCAACTCCAGGCGGGGCTCCCTGGATGTTGCCTGTAACAAACTGTACTAAGGCTCTATGCACACGTATCAAAGACGAATGCAAATTACGCAGTTCACCGACTGCAAGCGTCATATAACGCGGATGTGGGGTGTACCCAGCCAAAACAGGCCTAGTGGCCCCTTCAATCGATAAGGGGCCTAAACGAACTGCGGTAACCGGTTGGGGGAGGGCGTCATCAAACCAAACACGGTGTTGCCATGCCGTGAGTGGTACTTCAAGATTCCTATATGGACTATAGTGATTAGGAACAGCGGTGGCTGTATATTCATGGAACAAATTATCATTCCCATCCACTGCCGGTAAGGTGACCCAAGAGTAAAACACCTCAAAGTGGTAAGCAGGATCCGCTTGTACCACAAAGATCAGATCGACACCCGTGTCAGGCACTCCATACACTGTCAAGTGTGCCCGGAGCGCTGCGCGGCTATGTGCCGCAATTTGGACAGCCATTAAGGCTAACAATATTCGACAACCTAATATGAGGCAGCACAATATAGGGTTTTATTTAAAAACCTTTTAACAACTTCAAGCTTGAAAGAACCTATAAAATCGTCAATATAGGAGGTATCACCGTCACACACGCTTCCGGAAGCGTCTGCGAAGGGGGTTGTGGACAAGCACAAGTACTACTCAAGTGTCTCGCAGATAAGCAGCCCACTCGTTGGTTGCGCCATGTTGTAGGGACTCTGCACATACACAGAGCTATGCACAGGATTATAGGACCTCGGAATATAGTGGTGAGCCAACCATAAACCTTAGTACCTAAAACCCCAATCCGAATAGCTTTAGCGTCTCATTAGCAACAATGCTACCAATGATTAGACAACCCAGAACACGGTATCTCTCTCTCAGGACTCGCAGGAGCCAGAACACCCTTTCATAACTCACTCATACCTGTCCACAACGTGCGTAAAAAGAGACACTGTATAGTTTCAAAATGTTTATTTCAACTACCGTGCTCTAAGATACAGTACACGTGCCAGTACTATCAGCATAATGCATAAGGATAATATAATCAGCCTAGTTACAATTCCATAGAATTCAAACGGGGAAAGCATTTCATAAAGCAGTGGATATAGGGCTAAATGACCATACCAACCTCTCCGTGCTAGTAGCTAGTTTATTATAAAAACAGAAGACCTCTGGGCATTGTCAAGCGAACCCCCATACCTCAATATCTAGATGCAAGGTTTACATCATCAGACAAGCACGGCTCTTCTCTCTGGAAAGGTTTTTCTCCAAGTGTCTCTAACCGTGAAATCACAATATTAAAAGCACACGAATTTCTCCAGGGCAGCTGTACTTAGTGTTATGTCTAAGTGCGAGGACTGGCCAGATCAGCAAGAACAAGGGACGTTGTTTTTCAACCTTGTACATGTTGTGCAGACGTAACCCAAAGGGAATAGGAGAAAAGGTGAAAGACAGAAATGCAGACAGTTCTAAAATAGCCAGGCAGAAGCAGAGGCTGGAAAAACAACGGCACAAAGTAACGTGCGCAAAAAGCATCATGGCAGCCAAGCCTAAGCAGCAAGGCAGACCAGGAGGCCACAAACCACATGACACATGTGCCCACAGACCCTCTGACACACACTTTTGTCAACAAGCTTTTTTCCTAGTTTAGAGACTCAGGGACACATGTTGAAATACAAATGCAGCACACCACATGACGGCCATCACATAGAATCCAGCAGCAAACGGGAAACGTTTAACTAGCCATGGTCCTATTACTGCAGCCCTACCATGGAACGACTGCTGGATGAGTCCTGCTGGAGAATATTGAACCTACAACAAGTCTGAGGTAAATAAGAATTCTACAGGTATATCATGAAACAGGGACCTGTGACCCTTCTGAGCTAGATAGGAGTCGAACCTACAGTCGTCTGATCCGTAGTCAGATGCGTTATTCGTTGCACCACTGGCCCCATATTGGCACACCCATCCTTTTGTCCTTAAGAGGGCTAGAAAGCGTGTGTGTGTGTGTGTTTTAAAACACCATTCCATCAAACTTTTTTGCCACGTTTACGGCTCACAACCAGAAGGCACAAGTAAACCCACCTGACCTCCTGAAATTCTGTTCTGTCAGGTTTCCCTAACTTATACAAAGGACTTTAGGAGAAGGAACGACCTAAAAGCCAGGCAAAATGGTCCTAGATCCAAGGAAATTTTTTAGATCAGCCTCAGTTTCGTATATAGTCTGCATTAACATCATCAGTTCCACGTCTGTGTGGGGCTGAGCTTGAGGACTCCTTAGAAAGCAGGCGGGTACAACAATAAAGTGTTTAATATTACAATACAGGCAAAAATTCAGACATCTTGTCGTAGGCTCACCTTGTCCAGGGACCCAAGCATGCTACCTTTCCACTCTCAGAGCCCTTCACCTAACCTACTGTGCAGCTGTTTCACCTTTAATATCACTGTTCCACAGGCAGCGTGATGTCACAATGCTCCTTATCTGTAGCCTGAACCATGAGCCTTTGCAACCCTGGCATAATCTACATACTTACAATGTGTGAAGTCTTGGACCACAAATGCAGTGAAGAATAATGGATTGTTACTCTTCATGCATTTTTGCCCATTGGCTCAGATTTGAATGCTTACTGGCCATCCGAGCATCTCTGCCAGGCCACCCTATGTCTAGAGACTGTAGATTTAGAGAGTTTATAAACATGGTAGTGATGGAGCAGGGTAAATGAAATTTTTTTAACCTCCTAATATTTACGTTAAATAACAAACAAGTTCGTCTTAAGTAAATAACCAACCATGTATGTTACATGTAAAGGGTTAAAGGTAACACGCTATATATGTGCAAACTAATTTACTTACAATTGTTAACGTGAATAACATAAGTCTGACAATTGCGTACTAATTAGAATAATAAATGCATGATTTGTGCTTGGAAATAAACTGTGTAGTGGCAAAACAAAGCGTTGGTAAGTAAGAGATGGCTTTATATGTCGCTTTTGCTAGGTAATACCTAATTGGGGTACGTAGAATGAAGGGAGGGAAACGAAAAGGCTTATATTCTTTATTCTTAACTCTGTTTTGTTTATCTTTATAATAGTGCGCTTAGGCCTGTTGAGCAGCGAAATAAAATGGCCGCCATGAGTTAGAGTACGCAGGCGCGAGAGGGGTTACGAAAGAATGAAAGGCCGTGAACAAGAGGGATCATGTGATCATTCCAAGAGCCTAGGATGGAAGCGTGGTCAAGGCTGTGATGACCTTATCGCATAGACGTATGCCAAAGCAAGACAGCGAAAAGCGTGAGAAGTCGCAGTGAATAAATGAATGGACAATAAACTGACCGACTGAAAAGTATCAGAAAAGGATACAGTTTGAAAACCATGAACTAAGGGATAATGTCATGAACCCGTGAGAAACGACAAAAATATAAATTTGCCACAAAGAACTGGTTGAAACAAGGATATTCATGATGAGATGTATACTGACCCGAATGGACCAATTAGAGAGAATCTCGCCATAAAGATGTAACATTTTCACTTAGTAAGCTAGTATTAGGGTATAAGAAGACCTACTCTTGGAGGGGAGGGGTTGTTGGTGTTGTTGCAGTTGCTGTTGTATTGGTGGGATAGCTGCTATTGATGCTGTCATTTTTCAACGCTACCGTTTTTACGAACTGATGCTGCGGCTGCTGCTGCTATTTTTATATTTTTTGATTGAGCATGAGACGCTGATATTGGAGTACCTTTTTAAATCCTAATAGATTTTTCCATTTAAAAATTAGACTTTTTATTCTTAAAATACTAAAGGAGAAAGGAACGAGAAGGCCTGTTTTTCCAGGACAGGTAGATAGATCTTTCGGGAGTTCTTGCTGTGACAAACTTTATTTTTCCATCTAATAGGTATGCATTGCAATTTCAATTTATTCTTATAATGATGTTAATTGTAATAACCTGAATAATAAATTTGAAACTTATTCATGTTTCTAAACTTTATATAAACTATATTATCTTTAAAAACAATGAGTCAGTGGTTCTTTAGCTCAATGATAAATGTAAATGTTTAAAGGTTTATAGTGGTTGAGCTGGTCTTAATCACCATCAACTGATTCCTACTAGTTGGTCCATCGACCAATGAGCGGAATACCTTAGAGCTTGAGAAGTGTAATGTCGTCTTTATAAAAAGGTATCCCGTCTCCTTCCAGCATATCATTTAACTGTTTTTCTCCTAGGTAAGAACGGATGAAATCCAGGGAATAAATGAGTGAGTGAATGTATATGCGGTGTTATGGGCCCCACCGTCATATGGATATAGTTGTGTTTAAGAGGGATATTTGCACCTGGACGTCCAAAGACATATAGGAGAAGAAATTTTATTGATAGCGCTGGATCAGATTTCTTGGTAGCAGAGTTATGGTTACTATAGATTAGTTTGGTGATTATTGGTTATTGATTATTGATTATTTCCTGTCTAACATTCTATGTTGAGTCGCGTTATGTTACATGTAAGTTAAAGTTTTAACGCTTCCGGGAAGTAGGAAGTGGAAAACGTGTGGCAAGAGAAGTCACATGGAATAGTGCATTGTCTGAGTTCATATTGGTGATAACACAGGTTGTGTTATGATAGGGACATTTTCTGGTATAAAAGGTGCATGAGTGAAATAGCAACCGGTTTTCTTGTGAAACTCTGGCCTTAATTCTCAGGAGCAGTGTAGTCTCCACATGTGTTTTATCCCCAGAGAAACGGGTTTACTCCTTGCTTGAAAGAAGGGTAAGGTAGAGGGAAGTGCTACACTTATCGAACGAAACTGTATTCTTGCGAGCTAGAATAAACTGTCACTTTTGTTTAGCGAAATCAGACAATGGAAATGTGTTTTAATGTTGTAAACTAACAAAGAATTGTTGAAAAGTAAATTGCCGATAATTTTTGTAAAGGAGGGGTCAGGAGCAGAACTGACGTAGCCAAAAGCCGCGCTGGGATTGGACAGTGCGCTAGTTACAGAAGCCGCTCTGGTTGGAGCATTGGTGTGAGTCGCGCTGGGATTGGTCAGGTAAACCAGTGACGGAGAAGCTTAGGATTGGAGCGTTGGTGTGAGTCGCGCTGGGATTGGTCCGAATAACGCATAGAGACCAGTGTCGAATCGCAGACTTTTGAGAGAAAATTGTGAATCATGGCTTATTATGAGTATGGTAGAGAGAAAACGTCGTGGATGTCAAAAGTTAAGAATTTTTTTAAGAAGAACAAAAAGGTAGTGACTAGAGAGGGACAAGTAATTCCTCCGCCGAAGTCACCAGCTTCACATATGATGCTGAAATACGGATATCATACCTGCATATGGTTAGAAAATTTGACAAAATATACTAAAAATGATGGAGCATTGGCTTTTCCTGAGAATGGTTCATTTAGTGTAGCTGTACTTCGGAATTTGAGAGAGAAAATGGCAATGCTTGAACCTAATCCTAGACTGACACAGTTTGAAGCTTTAAGTGAATGGGAAGATGAGATGTACGAACGAGAAAGATTCAGAGGATTAAGTAATCATGAGTTTGTACCTGGAAGGTTGTGGGGAGTGAATCATGAGGACAGAATAAAGCGTCGGAGATATGCTAATATGACAGGAGGTTTGTTTCTGGCTTTTACAGTTGAGAAAGAAGCAAAGAGAAAGTGTACAGAGAAAAAGAAACATGTGGTTACTGAAAAGTATGGGTATGGTGGTAGTGAGACAGAAGATGAATTGCTGGAAGATATTCTAAACAGAAACCCACCTCCATACCAACAGAATTCTGCGGTGGTGACACCTAATGCACCGCCAATGGAAACTGGGAGGAATAAAAATCCCGAACGAGGATATGAGATAAATAGGTCACAAGATCAATTGAAAACTCCACAAAATGAGAAGACAGAAAGTGACAATACAACTGAATTGGCAAAAACCACAAGAGAATTAACTGAAAAGATAAGAGAATTAACAATGAATATGGAAGCTGTAACTGTACCAGTAACGATAGGTCCAGTAATACCAGTTTTTGAGAATCAGAAAATTGAAGAGCATTCTTTAGTCATTCCTATGAATTCACACTTGCAAAGAAGGAAAGAAGGGATGGAATTAGATGGTGAAGGTGCAAGAAACTTGGTTAGTACATATAGACCAAGCCCACCTACTAATTTAACTATAAATGAGAATGAGTTTAGGAGAATACCTATGGTGACTGAGTCTGCATCAGAGACACCAGAAAAAAGTAAAAATTGGATAGAATTAAATAGTACGCCTGTAGGTCCGACTCCAGATGAATTGAATGAATGGATGAAAACTCTAAAAACGAAAGAGACAGAAACAAAACCCTTAGATGTAATTAGGTTAAAAATAGACATGGAAGAATTGATTTTAGGAACAATTGGCACAGAAAAACTGAAATCTTATCAGGATGACGAAATTATGTTCTTATGCAAGAGAATTACATGGAGAGCTAGAAATTTACATGACAAATTAGAAGAGACAGCAAATGAACTAGGAGTAGAATTTGTAAAAGTGAGAACATTGCAGAAACCGTATAGAGTAGATTTTTGCGAGAAAGATATAGAAAATTTGAACACATCAGGACGATTAACACAAATAAAAGAACTAATTGTTTTACTGAGGAAATGGGGTGATGTGGATAGATGGAGAAGCAGATGGACTAAAAAGAACGAGAAAGTGACAGACAAAGCGTCTTTGGCTTTTGCGGTGACAGACAAGGAATCCATTGTAAGGGAGTACCCGATGAGAGAAACTCCAGGAGGTAGTTATGTGCATGTCCCATGGTCTAGACAGGATATATTGTCATTTACGAATGATTTTCCAAAATTGAGAGAGAAACCAGTAGAATGGTACAGACAAGTGGAGAGATTTGTTAAAGTTTCAAAGGTGTTATGGATAGATTTGGATGGATTGTTTGACATAGTAGTGCCAGCTGATTTGTGGACAGAATGTAAGATTACAATTGATTGGCCAACTGTAGAATATCCAAGAGATACTAAAACAGGAGCGCCAGGACCAGAAGTGATGAGAAAATATGATCAAGTAATTACCTTTTTGAAAAATAAGATTCCACCTAAAGAAACGGATTGGGTAAAAATAGACAGAACCACACAGGAAAGTAAAGAATCAGTACATGCATACTACGAGAGGCTACTGTTAGTTTTCAAACAGTATAGTGGCTATGAGACACTAAATGAGAAAGATATGAGTCATTTTGTATATAGATTTGTTTATGGGTTGAAACCAGAGATAAGTGAAATGATTAAACAGCATATGATTTGTTGGCAGAATAGCACAGTTGATGAAGTTTTGAGGTATGCTAAATATTGTAGTGATGACATTGAGAGCAGACAGCGTAAATTGAAAGAGAAAGCAATGTGGGCACAAGTGAAAGTTGCAGAGAAGCAAGAAGCTCAATTGAGTAATCCTGTTAATGAGGCAGGACCGACTAGATTTAAACCAAATATAGGTAAAGGAAAAGGTCAAATGAGCATAGAAGAGGCAAAGAAAAAGTGGCCATGCCACAACTGCGGAAAGTTAGGGCATTGGAGAAACGAGTGTAAATTTCCTCCAAAACCTAATACGGAAAATCAATCATTAAATCCACAGGTGCAGAGTGAGGTAGTTACCCAACAAAGTCAGGTGCCACAACCACCACTTCCCAAGAGTGTTAATCAACAGAAATACAGTGCAGAAACAGGATTCTACGGAGGAGAGCAGGTAACACAATTGCCGCGCGCAGCTGCCATATCTCAGTATTGGCTACGACAGGATGGTGATGAGTCGGATGAAAGTTTATGACGGTGCCTAGGAGAGGAGGAAGAGTGCGTGCTTGGCGCAACTCTAGAGGTAGATCAAGCAGGTCCATTTGTGGATGGAGAAGTGAATGGTGCAAATGTAACATTCCTTGTGGACACTGGAGCTACCCGTTCTACTGTTAGGTCAGTGGAAATTCCAAACCTTCCTCTCTCAGGTGAACATATCCAAGTAGTGGGTGTTTCGAATCAGCAAATTAAGGCGCCTCTTACTAAATTAGTGGAGGTAAAGATTGGTCCATTTAGTGAAATGCACCGATTTGTGGTATGTGATTGCAGTCCTGTGAACCTATTAGGACGCGATTTACTTTGCAAGATGAACTGCACCATCTATTGTACGCCAGATGGAATTGCATTTCAGACCCCAGATGAAGATGTATTGTATAAAATGACAATGGTAAAGTTAGAATCAGAAGTGAATGATTTATTTCCAATATTTGATGTAGAGAAAATCCCAATTGAACTGAAAGAAACAGTAAAACAGGAAGTGTGGGACTTTACGGGAGAAGATATAGGGTTAATGAAAGAAGTAGACCCTGTAAAAATTTCTGTTAAAGAAGGAACGAGTTACCCAAATACGCCACAGTACAAATTGACACCAGAAATAATTGAAGGAATAACACCAGTAATAAATAAGATGATTGAGCAAGGGATTCTGAGAGAAATAATGAGCAGTCCATGTAATTCGCCAATAATGGGACTGAAAAAGCCGAATGGAACATATAGAATTGTACAGGATTTGAGAAAGGTAAACAAAATTGTTGTGCCTTGTTGCCCAATAGTACCGAACCCTGCTGTAATTCTATATCAGATTCCACGCGAAGCAGAATGGTACACAGTTATTGATTTGTGCCATGCATTTTTCTCTATTCCATTACATCCAGATAGCCAGCCATTATTTGCGTTCAGGTTCGGAGAGCGTATTTTGGCATGGTGCCGAATTCCTCAGGGGTATACAGAAAGCCCCTCGATCTTTAATCAGATTCTAAAGAAATCATTGGAAGATTTTAAAATGCCAGAGAAGTCAGTGATGGTTCAGTATATTGATGACCTACTGGTGGCATCAAAAACAAAGGAAGCATGTGTTAATGACACAATTGCTTTACTGAATCATTTAGCAAAAAGAGGACATAAGGTGTCCCCATCAAAATTGCAGTTTTGTCAACAAGAGGTCCAATATCTAGGACATAAGATTGAGAAAGGAGTGCGAAAGGTAACGACTGAAAGAATAAAAATAATCCAAGGAATGAGAGCTCCAATGACACAAAGAGAGGTAAGAATGTTCCTAGGAATGGTTGGATATTGTCGACAATGGATAAGTGGATTTTCATTAATTGCAAAACCATTACAGAGATTGACAAAGAAGGATGTTAAAGATCCTTTTGAAATGAATGATGAGGAAATGAAAGCATTCAGAGAACTAAAAAGAAACTGTGTGAAGCTCCGGCATTGGGAATGCCTGACTATGAAAAAGATTTTGAGTTGTACTGCAGTGAAAGAGATGGGTGTGCGTTTTCAGTCCTAGTGCAGAGACATGGAAACATGAAAAGACCAATTGCATATTTTTCAGCTGTTTTAGACCCAGTAGCGAAAGCGTTGCCTGGATGTTTGAAAGCAGTTGCTGCTACTTGTGTAAGTCTGGAGCAGAGTGAAGGCATAGTGATGGGATATCCACTGAGAGTATATGTCCCTCATTCTGTGGAAATTCTTTTGACAAGAACCAAAACTCAATACATGACACATAGTCGGCTGACTAGGTATGAAAAAGTAATATTGAGTGCGGACAATGTGACCATTGACAGATGCATGAATGTGAATCCTTCAACATCATTGCCAGATGAAGAGAGTGTGATTGAAATGGATGAAGTTGATCATGATTGTCTGAATGTACTCGAGTATTGTACAAAGCTGAGACCTGACATATGGGATGAGCCTTTAAAGGAATCAGATTACATTATATTCGTGGATGGCTCATGTTTGAGAACGAATGATGGAGTTCTAAGTGCAGCATATGCAGTTTGCACAGTAGCTGCTTAATGGAAGCATCGTGTTTGAAAGGGATACGTTCTGCCCAAATAGCAGAGTTGATAGCTCTAATTCAAGCATGCAAGTTGGGAAAGAATGTTCGAATAACAGTTGTCACGGATAGCCAATATGGCTTTGGAGTGGTGCATGACTTTGGCCAGATCTGGTCTCAGAGAGGTTTCTTGACGTCTGCAGGGTCACCGATAAGAAATGGTGAGTTTGTGAAAAAGTTGCTTCAGGCGATACAGCTGCCTAAACAGATTGCGATAGTGAAGTGCAATGCACATAAAAATGGGGAAGACTACATAACTGTTGGTAATAAGTTTGCTGATGAAATTGCACAGTATTGTGCTAAAAATGTGGTCTCATTGAATAGAAACCAAGAAAGAGAGCATATTTCATGTCCTTTGCTTTTTACTAACTCTGTTGAGACATGGGATGAGGTGAGACAATTACAGGAAGCAGCAGGTGATGAGGAAAAAGATAACTGGATAAAAGCAGGATGTGGAAAACATGAGGAAAATGATGTTTGGGTTTACAGGGATGACAGACCAGTTATGCCTGATAGCATGATTTCTGACATGGCACGGATGTACCATGGACAAGCTCATATTGGGAGAGACTCAATGATCAGACTTTTTAGACAAACATGGTATAATCCAAAATTCAGAGCCATAGCTGAGAGTCTTTGTCAAAGGTGTCTTATTTGTCAACAGCTAAATCCAGGAAGAAAGACAGTAGTGAGTCTGGGAACAATAGGACGAGAGGGAGGTCCTTTCACGAGAATGCAAATGGATTTTATTGAAATGCCTCCGAGCAATAGACTAAGGTATGTCCTTGTAGTCGTCTGTTTGTTTTCCCGTTGGGTGGAAGCATACCCGACCAGAAGGAATGATGGAATTACGGTAGCAAAACTAATGCTGCGAGAATTCATTCCAAGGTATGGTTTTCCAGTAACGATTGAAACAGATAGAGGAACACATTTTCAAAATGAATTGGTTCAATTGATTTGTGAAGCACTTAGTATTAAACAGAAACTGCATTGTGCATACAGACCAGAGGCTTCTGGAATAGTAGAGCAAGTGAATGGAACAATTAAGAACAGACTAGGTAAAATGTGTCAAGCCACAGGACTCAAATGGCCAGATGCCTTGCCATTAGTTTTAATGACAATCAGAAGTATACCGGAAAGAAAGACAGGACTCAGTCCCCATGAGATAATTATGGGACGAGCAATGAGACAAGCACATGTACCTGTCAACAAACTACTGACTATAACTGATGATCTGGTGCTGGATTATTGCAAAGGATTGGCTGATGTGGTACGTTCTGTGTTTCATCAGGTTGGACCGGATGCGACCACTCTTGAAAGAAAACCAGCCCACGATTTGAATCCAGGAGATTGGGTCCGCATAAAAGTCCACCGAAGAAAAACTGTTTGGTTCCTCGCTGGGACCAACCACGACAAGTGATCCTGGTGACAACAACTGCAGTCAAATGTGCAGGGGTGAAAAACTGGGTACATGCCAGTCACACCATCAGAGTTCCAGAACCTGAAGATCGACCTGTAAGTCGACATCTGGAAATATCAGACACCAGCTCAGCATCTGATGTAGAGGAAGAGACGATCAGAGTTCCAGAATCTGAAGATCGACCTGAAAGTCGACATCTGGAAGATCCAACTACAAGTGCAACGACAGGAGGAGTGGAGGAAATAGCAGAAGTTCCAGAACCTGAAGATCGACATGTGAGTCGACATCTGGAAATATCTGACACCAGTTCAGCATCTGATACAGAGCATTCGGATGGTGAAGAAAATCTGAAAAGAAATTGGAAATTTGATAATATAAAAGAAAAAACTGAGCAAGAAGACAGTAACAGTGAACAACCAAGTACAAGTTGTGGTGAAAACACTTCAGAGACAATATTAATAGACGAAGAAGGGAGAGTTTCAAATAGAAAGTTAGAAGAATCGGAAGATCCCCGAGGAGCAATAGGGACAGGTCGGCGAACAAAAGAATAGGGAAATCTAGACACAGATAGAGAGATTGACACAAATTTGGAAGAACCTCGAGGAGGGACAGAAGTAGGTGATCGAAAGAAAATACGAGAAAAACCACAAATAGATGAAAGCAATGAAATTATAAAATTTAAGATAAGAGACAATAAAGGAAGAACTGAAACAGAATCAGAAGAAAGTGGAGAAGAAGGAAACCAGAAACTAGAGTCAAGAAAGAGAACGTGGAGAACAGAAAGAGAGGAAAAAGAAAGTGAACCAAAAAGGCCAAGAAAAGGAGAAAATTGGCCCAACGAAGTTAGAAAACTGAGATACAAGATCATAAGGCTAGATGGAAAAAGTGCAGAGCAAGTAAATGAGATAACAAGTCAAAAAGAAACAGAGAAACAAGGTGGAAAACACTTACAGAAAACAAAAAGAATAAAGAAAGCAAATCTGAAGTATAAATCGCCTGAATGGTTATACATTGCATTGACTGATATCAAAGAAGAAGAGATCACTCACGAAAAACTAGAAGAAAGCTGCAACCCAATGGGTGAAGGTGAAGTGCAACAAACTTGAAGAAATCTGAACAAATTCTACCGGATTTGACAAAAACACTGGATATGACAAAGAAAGAGTTCTGAAAAGAATTAAAAGAAAGTACCAAACAAAGACAAAGTGAAAGTGCAGGGTGACTAGGAGGTCATTTCTGAGGTGTGGTGACACAATTTTCTATACATATTATAAAAGTAGGTAACAGAAACAAAATGGTAGATAATAAAGATAGGAAGTGTAGATGTGAGTTCTTAAGCAGATGGTGTAAGATGTGCTTCTTTTGTACAGGATTATTAATGACAGTATGGATAATTTTAGCAATCACCATTCCAATAAGTTTAGCTGTAGAAAAAACGTCTAATAACACAGAGAAAGAAAAAGGAGCTAACGAGATACAGAAAAGTAGTGCAGAATTACATAAAGACAAATCAATAACAGACTTTTCAAAGAATGTTTTTACTAAATTATTATATGAGTATGTAGAAACAATGGATGTAAGAGATTGCTATGTTTGTATGCAATTACCTGCGTCTGTTGCAGAAGGTGTGACCTATCATCACCTTCCTTTGACGTATGGAATAACATGTAGTGTCTTAACAAGTTTATTTTACAAGACAGGAAGATTAGAATATTATTACACTAATATAGATAAGATTTTTGCAAAGATTCCTGTAGTTCCAGAATTAAACAAAGTGAAAGAAGCAAAAACATTTGGTGAATTTTTCATAGAAGATAAGATTCTAATATTAGATGATATAGTTAAAAACAACCTTACCTGTGAGTTAAGAAATGAAGAAAAGGTATTTTTAGAAATGGTCGAGAATAGAAGAGTGAAATTTCAAAGAAAAGTGATAGAAGAGACAAAAACACCTCTTTGGGCGTTTGAGGAAGAAAATCATGACAAGGAAAAGACAAATGCAGCTATGACTCTGGATTGGCCCCAACAGGGAAGGTTGTGCATTAGAAGAAATAGAACAAGATATGACAATTATTTCGTGGGTTCCAGTGATTGCCATGACAATTATATAATATTAGGCGGATGGGGATTCAAAGGGGAAAAGATCCAATATTTCCTGGGATCTATTACATTTGTGGTAACAGAGCTTATTACAGGTTGCCGGACCATTGGTATGGATCATGTTATTTAGGCCTGGTCTTTCCAAAGATTTTTCATGTGGATAGAGCAGAAAAGGGAACACACGAAATGATGAAGACATTTACATGTAGAAAAAGGGAAAGTTTCTCAGAAATAGTAGGTGATATTTTTGGAGCATTGATACCAGCAGTGGGAATATCTTTGAATGCATTTAAAATTCGGAAATTATCCACAGTAGTAGATCGTTTATCTACAGATACTGCTGGAGGGTTCTTGATGGTAAATACCGAAATGGTTGCCATGAGAGCTATGGTGATGCAAAATCGACTTGCCCTTGACATTCTTTTGGCAAAAGAGGGTGGAGTCTGTGGAATGCTGAAAGTCCAACATTGTTGCACTTACATTCCAGATAAAAGTGAAAATATACAAAAGTATATAAAGAATATTACAAATTTGCACAAAGAACTTGTTCCACTGGAGGTTGAAAATGCATTAGGAAAACTTGGTAAGAGTTTTTCCTCGGTAATAAATTGGTTTACTAGAATGAGTAAATTAATAGTAGGGAAAGTCATAATAGTAGCAACCATGATAATCATAATAGTTTTAGTACTGAAGCTAATCATTACATGTATAAAGAGAAAAAGAAGGCAGAACAAAATAGAAAAAGAAAATAAGATAAACAAAGAAAGAGAAAGAGAAATGGGTGAAATAGAACTAGAAGAAATAAAAGAAAACATGTATAAAAAGACAAAAAGACAAGTTGAAAGAGATACAGTTGTGTAAACTAACAAAAACAAACGGACAAAGAAATATGCTATCTGATAGAATTGTATAACATGGGTTTATGTGGTGATATTAAAAATCACCAAAGGGGGGAGTTGATGGAGCAGGGTAAATGAAAAAATTTTAACCTCCTAATATTTACGTTAAATAACATACAAGTTCGCCTTAAGTAAATAACCAACCATGTATGTTACATGTAAAAGGTTAAAGGTAACACGCTATATATGTGCAAACTAATTTACTTACAATTGTTAACGTGAATAACATAAGTCTGACAATTGCGTACTAATTAGAATAATAAATGCATGAGTTATGCTTGGAAATAAACTGTGTAGTGGCAAAACAAAGCGTTGGTAAGTAAGGGATGGCTTTATATGTCGCTTTTGCTAGGTAATACCTAATTGGGGTACGTAGAATGAAGGGAGGGAAACGAAAAGGCTTATATTCTTTATTCTTAACTCTGTTTTGTTTATCTTTATAATAGTGCGTTTAGGCCTGTTGAGCAGCGAAATAAAATGGCCGCCATGAGTTAGAGTACGCAGGCGCGAGAGGGGTTACGAAAGAAAGAAAGGCTATGAACAAGAGGGATCATGTGATCATTCCAAGAGCCTAGGATGGAAGCGTGGTCAAGGCTGTGATGACCTTATCGCATAGACGTGTGCCAAAGCAAGACAGCGAAAAGCGTGAGAAGTCGCAGTGAATAAATGAATGGACAATAAACTGACCGACTGAAAAGTATCAGAAAAGGATACAGTTTGAAAACCATGAACTAAGGGATAATGTCATGAACCCGTGAAAAACGACAAAAATATAAATTTGCCACAAAGATATTCATGATGAGATGTATACTGACCCGAATGGACCAATTAGAGAGAATCTCGCCAAAAAGATGTAACATTTTCACTTAGTAAGCTAGTATTAGGGTATAAGAAGACCTACTCTTGGAGGGGAGGGGTTGTTGGTTGTTGGTGTTGTTGCAGTTGCTGTTGTATTGGTGGGATAGCTGCTATTGATGCTGTCATTTTTCAACGCTACCGTTTTTACGAACTGATGCTGCGGCTGCTGCTGCTATTTTTATATTTTTTGATTGAGCATGAGACGCTGATATTGGAGAACCTTTTTAAATCCTAATAGATTTTTCCATTTAAAAATTAGACTTTTTATTCTTAAAATACTAAAGGAGAAAGGAACGAGAAGGCCTGTTTTTCCAGGACAGATAGATAGATCTTTCGGGAGTTCTTGCTGTGACGAACTTTATTTTTCCATCTAATAGGTATGCACTGCAATTTCAATTTATTCTTATAATGATGTTAATTGTAATAACCTGAATAATAAATTTGAAACTTATTCATGTTTCTAAACTTTATATAAACTTTATTATCTTTAAAAACAATGAGTCAGTAGTTCTTTAGCTCAATGATAAATGTAAATGTTTAAAGGTTTATAGTGGTTGAGCTGGTCTTAATCACAATCAACTGATTCCTACTAGTTGGTCCATCGACCAATGAGCGGAATACATTAGAGCTTGAGAAGTGTAATGTCGTCTTTATAAAAAGGTATCCCGTCTCCTTCCAGCATATCATTTAACTGTTTTTCTCCTAGGTAAGAACGGATGAAATCCAGGGAATAAATGAGTGAGTGAATGTATATGCGGTGTTATGGGCCCCACCGTCATATGGATATAGTTGTGTTTAAGAGGGATATTTGCACCTGGACGTCCAAAGACATATAGGAAAAGAAATGTTATTGATAGCGCTGGATCAGTAGGTTCATCAATGAAGTGTGCTCGCTTCGGCGGCACATATACTAAAATTGGAACGATACAGAGAAGATTAGCATGGCCCCTGCGCAAGGATGACACGCAAATTCGTGAAGCGTTCCATATTTTTGCCAGCTTTCAGGAGAGAAATGTTCTATGTTTTCAAGACCAATTGAAATAATAAAGCAGGTTCCAGTGCTGTCCTCATAATATGTATTTTTCAATTAGTCTCTCCCCAACATTTTTAATGTATTTGCCTCGCAGTATAGAAGGTGCACTCTATGTCCAGCTGCATTCAGCGAGGAAGCCTGCAGGACTTCTGGGACTTTTCTTTCTCTTCTTCAGCCTCCCTGTCATTATTCTTCACCACCCCCAAATCTATACTGCTGCCAGCGATGCGTTGCTTTGTGGGAAGCAGGACAAAGAGAAGGGCAGGGCCTATGCAAATGATGGCCTCAGGGCTGTCTGGGAGTCCCTTTTCAGCAGTACTGTTAAAATCCGCCTTGCAACCAGATTGGTCGGGTAAGCTGAAAAACACCAGGCCAGATTGGGCACCAGGTCCTCTAGGCCCCTGGAGGACATATTGGGCCTGCATCCCTCAGTTTCTGAGGTCGAAGAAATGTTCACCCTCCACCCTAATAGAGAGGTCTTGGCTGATCGTGGCCGAGAGAGGCAGAGAGAGGAAGAAGGTAGCAGGGCAAGATGCTCATGATCCTGCTCTAATAATGAACCGACTTCCTCTCTCCTTACCTGTGGTTCCGCCTGGCTGCTGGGGCTGCCAGTTGTAGGCCTGAAGCCCACAGGGAGTTTGCTTGTCCCTCGCACACATGTAAATGAGTCAGCCCTCAAGTGCACACACCTGCCTGTGCCCACAGACCCTCTCACAAACACTTTTGTCAACAAGCTTTTTTCCTAGTTTAGAGACTCAGGGACCCATGTTGAAATACAAAAGCAGCACACCACATGACGGCCATCACATAGAATCCAGCAGCAAATGGGAAACGTTTAACTAGCCGTGGTCCTATTACTGCAGCCCTACCATGGAACTACTGCTGGATGAGTCCTGCTGGAGAATATTGAACCTACAACAAGACTGAGGTAAATAAGAATTCCACTGGAATATCATGAAACAGGGACCTGTGACCCTTGCGAGCCAGATAGGAGTCAAACCTACAGTCTTCTGATCCATAATCAGATGCGTTATCCATTGCGCCACTGGCCCCATATAGGTACACCGATCCTTTTGTCCTTAAGAGGGCTAGAAAGCATGTGTGTGTGTGTGTTTTAAAACACCATTCCATCAAACATTTTTGCCACGTTTACGGCTCACAACCAGAAGGCACAAGTAAACCCACCTGACCTCCTGAAATTCTGTTCTGTCAGGTTTCCCTAACTTATACAAAGGACTTTAGGAGAAGGAAGGACCTAAAAGCCAGGCGAAATGGTCCTAGATCCAAGGATTTTTTTTTAGATCAGCCTCAGTTTCGTAAATAGTCTGCATTAACATCATCAGTTCCACGTCTGTGTGGGGCTGAGCTTGAGGACTCCTTAGAAAGCAGGCGGGTACAACAATAAAGTGTTTAATATTACAATACAGGTGAAAGTTCAGACACCTTGTCGTAGGCTCACCTTGTCCAGGGACCCAAGCATGCTACCTTTCCACTCTCAGAGCCCTTCACCTAACCTACTGTGCAGCTGTTTCACCTTTCATATCACTGTTCCACAGGCAGCGTGATGTCACAATGCTCCTTGTCTGTAGCCTGAACCATAAGCCTTTGCAACCCTGGCATAATCTACATACTTACAATGTGTGAAGTCTTGGACCACAAATGCAGTGAAGAATAATGGATTGTTACTCTTCATGCATTTTTGCCCATTGGCTCAGATTTGAATGCTTACTGGCCATCCGAGCATCTCTGCCAGGCCACCCTATGTCTAGAGACTGTAGATTTAGAGAGTTTATAAACATGGTAGCTTCATCAATGAAATGTGCTTGCTTCAGCAGCACATATACTAAAATTGGAACGATACAGAGAAGATTAGCATGGCCCCTGTGCAATAATGACAAGCAAATTCGTGAAGCGTTCCATATTTTTACCAGCTTTCAGGAGAGAAATGTTCTATGTTTTCAAGACCAATTGAAATAATAAAGCAGGTTCCAGTGCTGTCCTCGTAATATGTATTTTTCAATTAGTCTCTCCCCAACATTTTTAATGTATTTGCCTCGCAGTATAGAAGGTGCACTCTATGTCCAGCTGCATTTAGCAAGGAAGCCTGCAGGACTTCTGGGACTTTTCTTTCTCTTCTTCAGCCTCCCTGTCATTATTCTTCACCACCCCCAAATCTATACTGCTGCCAGCGATGCGTTGCTTTGTGGGAAGCAGGACAAAGAGAAGGGCAGGGCCTATGCAAATGATGGCCTCAGGGCTGTCTGGGAGTCCCTTTTCAGCAGTACTGTTAAAATCCGCCTTGCAACCAAATTGGTCGGGTAAGCTGAAAAACACCAGGCCAGATTGGGCACCAAGTCCTCTAGGCCCCTGGAGGACATATTGGGCCTGCATCCCTCAGTTTCTGAGGTCGAAGAAATGTTCACCCTCTACCCTAATAGAGAGGTCTTGGCCGATCGGGGCCGAAATGGGAAGAAGGTAGCAGGACAAGATGCTCATGATCCTGCTCTAATAATGAACCAACTTTCTCTCTCCTTGCCTGTGGTTCCGCCTGGCTGCTGGGGCTGCCAGTTGTAGGCCTGCAGCACACAGGGAGTTTGCTTGTCCCTCGCACACATGTAAATGGGTCAGCCCTCAAGTGCACACACCTGCCTGTGCCCACAGACACTCTGACACACACTTTTGTCAACAAGCTTTTTTCCTAGTTTAGAGACTCAGGGACCCATGTTAAAATATAAAAGCAGCACACCACATGACGGCCATCACATAGAATCCAGCAGCAAATGGGAAACGTTTAACTAGCCGTGGTCCTATTACTTCAGCCCTACCATGGAACGACTGCTGGAGAATATTGAACCTACAACAAGTCTGAGCTAAATAAGAATTCCACAGGAATATCATGAAACAGCGACCTGTGACCCTTCTGAGCCAGATAGGAGTTGAACCTACAGTCTTCTGATCCGTAGTCAGACGTGTTATCCATTGCGCCACTGGCCCCATATTGGCACATCCATACTTTTGTCCTTAAGAGGGCTAGAAAGCGTGTGTGTGTGTGTGTGTGTTTTAAAACACCATTCCATCAAACCTTTTTTGCCACGTTTACGGCTCACAACCAGAAGGCACAAGTAAACCCACCTGACCTCCTGAAATTCTGTTTTGTCAGGTTCCCCTAACATATACAAAGGACTTTAGGAGAAGGAAGGACCTAAAAGCCAGGCGAAATGGTCCTAGATCCAAGGAATTTTTTTAGATCAGCCTCAGTTTCGTAAATAGTCTGCATTAACATCATCAGTTCCACGTCTGTGTGGGGCTGAGCTTGAGGACTCCTTAGAAAGCAGGCGGGTACAACAATAAAGTGTTTAATATTACAATACAGGTGAAAATTCAGACACCTTGTCGTAGGCTCACCTTGTCCAGGGACCCAAGCATGCTACCTTTCCACTCTCAGAGCCCTTCACCTAACCTACTGTGCAGCTGTTTCACCTTTAATATCACTGTTCCACAGGCAGCGTGATGTCACAATGCTCCTTGTCTGTAGCCTGAACCATGAGCCTTTGCAACCCTGGCATAATCTACATACTTACAATGTGTGAAGTCTTGGACCTCAAATGCAGTGAAGAATAATGGATTGTTACTCTTCATGCATTTTTGCCCATTGGCTCAGATTTGAATGCTTACTGGCAATCCGAGCATCTCTGCCAGGCCACCCTATGTCTAGAGACTGTAGATTTAGAGAGTTTATAAACATGGTAGGTTCTTCAATGAAGTGTGCTCGCTTCGGCAGCAAATATACTAAAATTGGAACGATACAGAGAAGATTAGCATGGCCCCTGCGCAAGGATGACACGCAAATTCATGAAGCGTTCCATATTTTTACCAGCTTTCAGGAGAGAAATGTTCTATGTTTTCAAGACCAATTGAAATAATAAAGCAGGTTCCAGTGCTGTCCTCGTAATATGTATTTTTCAATTAGTCTCTCCCCAACATTTTTAATGTATTTGCCTCGCAGTAAAGAAGGTGCACTCTATGTCCAGCTGCATTTAGCAAGGAAGCCTGCAGGACTTCTGGGACTTTTCTTTCTCTTCTTCAGCCTCCCTGTCATTATTCTTCACCACCCCCAAATCTATACTGCTGCCAGCGATGCGTTGCTTTGTGGGAAGCAGGACAAAGAGAAAGGCAGGGCCTATGCAAATGATGGCCTCAGGGGTGTCTGGGAGTCCCTTTTCAGCAGTACTGTTAAAATCCGCCTTGCAACCAGATTGGTCGGGTAAGCTGAAAAACACCAGGCCAGATTGGGCACCAGGCCCTCTAGGCCCCTGGAGGACATATTGGGCCTGCATCCCTCAGTTTCCGAGGTCCAAGAAATGTTCACCCTCTACCCTAATAGAGAGGACTTGGCCGATCGTGGCCGAGAGGGGAAGAAGGTAGCAGGGCAAGCTGCTTATGATCCTGCTCTAATAATGAACCAACTTTCTCTCTCCTTACATGTGGTTCTGCCTGGCTGCTGGGGCTGCCAGTTGTAGGCCTGCAGCTCACAGGGAGTTTGCTTGTCCCTCGCACACATGTAAATGGGTCAGCCCTCAAGTGCACACACCTGCCTGTGCCCACAGACCCTCTGACACACACTTTTGTCAACAAGCTTTTTTTCCTAGTTTAGAGACTCAGGAACCCATGTTGAAATACAAAAGCAGCATACCACATGACGGCCATCACATAGAATCCAGCAGCAAATTTGAAACGTTTAACTAGCCGTGGTCCTATTACTGCAGCCCTACCATGGAACGACTGCTGGATGAGTCCTGCTGGAGAATATTGAACCTACAACAAGTCTGAGGTAAATAAGAATTCCACAGGAATATCATGAAACAGGGACCTGTGACCCTTCTGAGCCAGATAGGAGTCAAACCTACAGTCTTCTGATTCGTAGTCAGACACGTTATCCATTGCGCCACTGGCCCCATAATTGGCACACCCATACTTTTGTCCTTAAGAGTGCTAGAAAGCGTGTGTGTGTGTGTTTTAAAACACCATTCCATCAAACCTTTTTTGCCACGTTTACGGCTCACAACCAGAAGGCACAAGTAAACCCACCTGACCTCCTGAAATTCTGTTTTGTCAGGTTTCCCTAACTTATACAAAGGACTTTAGGAGAAGGAAGGACCTAAAAGCCAGGCAAAATGGTCCTAGATCCAAGGAATTTTTTTAGATCACCCTCAGTTTCGTAAATAGTCTGCATTAACATCATCAGTTCCACGTCTGTGTGGGGCTGAGCTTGAGGACTCCTTAGAAAGCAGGCGGGTACAACAATAAAGTGTTTAATATTACAATACAGGCGAAAATTCAGACACCTTGTCGTAGGCTCACCTTGTACAGGGACCCAAGCATGCTACCTTTCCTCTCTCAGAGCCCTTCACCTAACCTACTGTGCAGCTGTTTCACCTTTAATATCACTGTTCCACAGGCAGCGTGATGTCACAATGCTCCTTGTCTGTAGCCTGAACCATAAGCCTTTGCAACCCTGGCATAATCTACATACTTACAATGTGTGAAGTCTTGGACCACAAATGCAGTGAAGAATAATGGATTGTTACTCTTCATGCATTTTTGCCCATTGGCTCAGATTTGAATGCTTACTGGCCATCCGAGCATCTCTGCCAGGCCACCCTATGTCTAGAGAGTGTAGATTTAGAGAGTTTATAAACATGGTAGGTTCATCAATGAAGTGTGCTCGCTTCGGAGGCACATATACTAAAATTGGAACGATACAGAGAAGATTAGCATGGCCCCTGCGCAAGGATGACACGCAAATTCGTGAAGCATTCCATATTTTTACCAGCTTTCAGGAGAGAAATGTTCTATGTTTTCAAGACCAATTGAAATAATAAAGCAGGTTCCAGTGCTGTCCTCGTAATATGTATTTTTCAATTAGTCTCTCCCCAACATTTTTAATGTATTTGCCTCGCAGTAAAGAAGGTGCACTCTATGTCCAGCAGCATTTAGCAAGGAAGCCTGCAGGACTTCTGGGACTTTTCTTTCTCTTCTTCAGCCTCCCTGTCATTATTCTTCACCACCCCCAAATCTATACTGCTGCCAGCGATGCGTTGGTTTGTGGGAAGCAGGACAAAGAGAAGGGCAGGGCCTATGCAAATGATGGCCTCAGGGCTGTCTGGGAGTCCCTTTTCAGCAGTACTGTTAAAATCCGCCTTGCAACCAGATTGGTCGGATAAGCTGAAAAACACCAGGCCAGATTGGGCACCAGGTCCTCTAGGCCCCTGGAGGACATATTGGGCCTGCATCCCTCAGTTTCTGAGGTTCAAGAAATGTTCACCCTCTACCCTAATAGAGAGGTCTTGGCTGATCGTGGCCGAGAGGGGAAGAAGGTAGCAGGGCAAGATGCTTATGATCCTGCTCTAATAATGAAACAACTTTCTCTCTCCTTACCTGTGGTTCCGCCTGGCTGCTGGGGCTGCCAGTTGTAGGCCTGCAGCCCACAGGGAGTTTGCTTGTCCCTCGCACACATGTAAATGAGTCAGCCCTCAAGTGCACACACCTGCCTGTGCCCACAGACCCTCTGACAAACACTTTTGTCAACAAGCTTTTTTCCTAGTTTAGAGACTCAGGGACACATGTTGAAATACAAAAGCAGCACACCACATGACGGCCATCACATAGAATCCAGCAGCAAATGGGAAACGTTTAACTAGCCGTGGTCCTATTACTGCAGCCCTACCATGGAACAACTGCTGGATGAGTCCTGCTGGAGAATATTGAACCTACAACAAGTCTGAGGTAAATAAGAATTCCACAGGAATATCATGAAACAGGGACCTGTGACCCTTCTGAGCCAGATAGGAGTCAAACCTACAGTCTTCTGATCCATAGTCAGATGCGTTATCCATTGCGCCACTGGCCCCATATTGGCACACCGATCCTTTTGTCCTTAAGAGGGCTAGAAAGCATGTGTGTGTGTGTTTTAAAACACAATTCCATCAAACATTTTTGCCACGTTTACGGCTCACAACCAGAAGGCACAAGTAAACCCACCTGACCTCCTGAAATTCTGTTCTGTCAGGTTTCCCTAACTTATACAAAGGACTTTAGGAGAAGGAAGGACCTAAAAGCCAGGCGAAATGGTCCTAGATCCAAGGAATTTTTTTTAGATCAGCCTCAGTTTCGTAAATAGTCTGCATTAACATCATCAGTTCCACGTCTGTGTGGGGCTGAGCTTGAGGACTCCTTAGAAAGCAGGCGGGTACAACAATAAAGTGTTTAATATTACAATACAGGTGAAAATTCAGACACCTTGTCGTAGGCTCACCTTGTCCAGGGACCCAAGCATGCTACCTTTCCTCTCTCAGAGCCCTTCACCTAACCTACTGTGCAGCTGTTTCACCTTTCATATCACTGTTCCACAGGCAGCGTGATGTCACAATGCTCCTTGTCTGTAGCCTGAACCATAAGCCTTTGCAACCCTGGCATAATCTACATACTTAGAATGTGTGAAGTCTTGGACCACAAATGCAGTGAAGAATAATGGATTGTTACTCTTCATGCATTTTTGCCCATTGGCTCAGATTTGAATGCTTACTGGCCATCCGAGCATCTCTGCCAGGCCACCCTATGTCTAGAGACTGTAGATTTAGAGAGTTTATAAACATGGTAGGTTCATCAATGAAGCGTGCTTGCTTCGGAGGCACATATACTAAAATTGGAACGATACAAAGAAGATTAGCATGGCCCCTGCGCAAGTATGACACGCAAATTCATGAAGCGTTCCATATTTTTACCAGCTTTAAGGAGAAAAATGTTCTATGTTTTCAAGACCAATTGAAATAATAAAGCAGGTTCCAGTGCTGTCCTCGTAATATGTATTTTTCAATTAGTCTCTCCCCAACATTTTTAATGTATTTGCCTCGCAGTAAAGAAGGTGCACTCTATGTCCAGCTGCATTTAGCAAGGAAGCCTGCAGGACTTCTGGGACTTTTCTTTCTCTTCTTCAGCCTCCCTGTCATTATTCTTCACCACCCCCAAATCTATACTGCTGCCAGCGATGCGTTGCTTTGTGGGAAGCAGGACAAAGAGAAAGGCAGGGCCTATGCAAATGATGGCCTCAGGGGTGTCTGGGAGTCCCTTTTCAGCAGTACTGTTAAAATCCGCCTTGCAACCAAATTGGTCGGGTAAGCTGAAAAACACCAGGCCAGATTGGGCACCAAGCCCTCTAGGCCCCTGGAGGACATATTGGGCCTGCATCCCTCAGTTTCTGAGGTCCAAGAAATGTTCACCCTCTACCCTAATAGAGAGGTCTTGGCCGATCGTGGCCGAAATGGGAAGAAGGTAGCAGGACAAGATGCTTATGATCCTGCTCTAATAATGAACCAACTTTCTCTCTCCTTGCCTGTGGTTCCGCCTGGCTGCTGGGGCTGCCAGTTGGAGGCCTGCAGCACACAGGGAGTTTGCTTGTCCCTCGCACACATGTAAATGGGTCAGCCCTCAAGTGCACACACCTGCCTGTGCCCACAGACCCTCTGACACACACTTTTGTCAACAAGCTTTTTTTCCTAGTTTAGAGACTCAGGAACCCATGTTGAAATACAAAAGCAGCACCCCACATGACGGCCATCACATCGAATCTAGTAGCAAATGGGAAACGTTTAATTAGCCGTGGTCCTATTACTGCAGCCCTACCATGGAACGACTGCTGGATGAGTCCTGCTGGAGAATATTGAACCTACAACAAGTCTGAGGTAAATAAGAATTCCACAGGAATATCATGAAACAGGGAACAGTGACCCTTCTGAGCCAGATAGGAGTCAAACATACAGTCTTCTGATCTGTAGTCAGATGCGTTATCCATTGCACCACTGGCCCCATATTGGCACACCCATCCTTTTGTCCTTAAGAGGACTAGAAAGCATGTGTGTGTGTGTTTTAAAACACAATTCCATCAAACTTTTTTGCCACGTTTACGGCTCACAACCAGAAGGCACAAGTAAACCCACCTGACCTCCTGAAATTCTGTTCTGTCAGGTTTCCCTAACTTATACAAAGGACTTTAGGAGAATGAAGGACCTAAAAGCCAGGCAAAATGGTCCTAGATCCAAGGAAATTTTTTAGATCAGCCTCAGTTTCATAAATAGTCTGCATTAACATCATCAGTTCCACGTCTGTGTGGGGCTGAGCTTGAGGACTCCTTAGAAAGCAGGCGGGTACAACAATAAAGTGTTTAATATTACAATACAGGCGAAAATTCAGACACCTTGTCGTAGGCTCACCTTGTCCAGGGACCCAAGCATGCTACCTTTCCACTCTCAGAGCCCTTCGCCTAACCTACTGTGCAGCTGTTTCACCTTTAATATCACTGTTCCACAGGCAGCGTGATGTCACAATGCTCCTTGTCTGTAGCCTGAACCATGAGCCTTTGCAACCCTGGCATAATCTACATACTTACAATGTGTGAAGTCTTGGACCACAAATGCAGTGAAGAATAATGGATTGTTACTCTTCATGCATTTTTGCCCATTGGCTCAGATTTGAATGCTTACTGGCCATCCGAGCATCTTTGCCAGGCCACCCTATGTCTAGAGACTGTAGTAATGGTGATTTTTTAATGTTTAATCTTTTGACTGTAGATGGGAATTATAACTTTTGGAACAAAAAAAAGTGTGTTTAGAGTAATTTTCCTGTCCGAAATCGTACAAAATAGAAGATTCTGAGTATGAGGAAAAAGCTGTAAAAATGGCAATTTTGGTCACTGTGAGGCTTTAAAAGAGGTTATTCAACACGAGGCACTATCCAATTGACATTTTGAATCATTTTTTGCACAGTCCAAAAAATCAATTTTCTGATAAAAAACGATGACCCCGAACCTGTCGAACTTTCTCCAGATGGTCAGTAATGGTGTTTTTTGAATGTTTAATGTTTTGATAGTAAATTACTGTTGGATGTGAATTATCAATTTTGGAACTAAAAAAAGTGTGTTTAGAGTCATTTTCCTGCCCGAAATCTGTCAAAATAGATGCTTCTGAGCAGGAGGAAAAACCTGTAAAAATGGCAATTTTGGTCACTGTGAGGCTTCAAAAAGTGGTTATTCAACACGAGGCACGATCGAATTGACATTTTGCATCATTTTTTGTACCGTCCAAAAAATCAATTTTGTCAAACTTTCTTCAGATGGTCAGTAATAGTGATTTTTGAATGTTTATTCTTTTGATTGTAAATGACTGTTGGATGTGAATTATTACTTTTGGAACAAAAAAAGTGTGTTTAGAGTCATTTTCCTGCCCGAAATCGGTCAAAATAGAAGATTCTAAGTAGGAGAAAAAACCTGTAAAAATGGCAATTTTGGTCACTGTGAGGCTTTAAAAAGTGGTTATTCAACATGAGGCACGATCCAATTGACATTTTGAATAATTTTTTGTACAGTCCAAAAAATGAATTTTCTGATGAAAAACGATGACCCCGGACCTGTCGACTTTCTCCAGAAGGTCAGTAATGGTTATTTTTGAATGTTTAATCTTTTGATTGTAAATGACTGTTGGATATGAATTATCACTTTTAGAACTACAAAAAGTGTGTTTAGAGTCATTTTCCTGCCCAACATTTGTCAAAATAGAAGTTTCTGAGTAGGAGGAAAAACCTGTAAAAATGGCAATTTTGGTCACTGTGAGGCTTTAAAAAGTGGTTATTCAACACGAGGCATGATCAAATTGACATTTTGAATAATTTTTGTATGGTCCATAAAACCTTTCTGATGAAAAACGATGACCCCGGACCTGTCGAACTTTCTCCAGATGGTTAGTAACGGCGATTTTTTAATGTTTAATCTTTTGACTGTAAATGACTGTTGGATGTGAATTATCACTTTTGGAACTAAAATAAGTGTGTTTAGAGTTATTTCCCTGCCCAAAATCAGTCAAAGTAGAAACTGCTGAGTAGGAGAAAAAGTCTGTAAAAATGGCACTTTGGTCACTGTGAGGCCTAAAAAAGTGGTTATTCAACATGAGGCACAATCCAATTCCCATTTTGAACCATTTTTTGTACATTCCAAAAAATCTATTTTCTAATGAAAAATGATGACCCAGGACCTGTTGAACTTTTTCCAGATGGTCAGTAATGGTGATTTTTGAATGTTTAATCTTTTGATTGTAAATGACTGTTGGATGTGAATTATCACTTTTGGAACTATAATAAGTGTGTTAAGAGTCATTTCCCTGCCCAAAATCGGTCAAGTTAGAAACTGCTGAGTAGGAGAAAAAGTCTGTAAAAATGGCACTTTTGGTCACTGTGAGGCCTAAAAAAGTGGTTATTCAACATGAGGCACAATCCAATTGCCATTTTGAACAATTGTTTGTACAGTCCAAAAGTCCATTTTCTGATGAAAAACGATTACCCCGGACCTGTCAAACTTTCTCCAGATGGTCAGTAATGGTGATTTTTGAATGTTTAATCTTTTGACTGTAAATGATTGTTGTATGTGAATTATCAATCTTGGAACTATAATAAGTGTGTTAAGAGTCATTTCCCTGCCCAAAATCGGTCAAGTTAGAAACTGCTGAGTAGGAGAAAAAGTCTGTAAAATGGCACTTTTGGTCACTGTGAGGCCTAAAAAGTGGTTATTCAACATGAGGCACAATCCAATTGACATTATGTATCATTTTTTGTACAGGCCAAAAATCAGTTTTCTGAGGAAAAATGATGACCCCGGACCTGTAGAACTTTCTCCAGATGGTCAGTAATGGTGATTTTTGAATGTTTAATCTTTTGACTGTAGATGACTGTTGGATGGCAATTATAACTTTTGGAACTAAACAAATTGTGTGTAGAGTCATTGTCCTGCCCGAAATTGGTCAAAATAGAAGCTTCTGAGTAGGAGGAAAAACCTGTAAAAATGGCAATTCTGGTCACTGTGAGGCTTTAAAAAGTTTTTATTCAACATGAGGCACGATCCAATTGACATTTTGTATCATTTTTTGTACAGTCCAAAAATACATTTTCTGATGAAAATGATGACCCAAGACCTGTAGAACTTTCACCAGAAGTCAGTAATGGTGATTTTTAAATGTTTAATCTTTTGACTGTTGGATGGGAATTATAAATTTTGGAACAAAAAAAGTGTGCTTAGAGTAATTTTCCTGCCTGAAATCGGTCAAAATAGAAGCTTCTGAGTAGGAGGAATAATCTGTAAAAATGGCAATTTTGGTCACTGTGAGGCTTTAAAAAGTGGTTATTGAACAATAGGAACGATCCAATTGACATTTTGAATAATTTTTCGTACAGTCCAAAAAAATCAATTTTCTGATGAAAAACGATGACCCGGTACCTGTCGAACTTTCTCCAGATGGTCAGTAATGGTGATTTTTGAATGTTTAATGTTTTGACTGTAAATGACTGTTGGATGTGAATTATCACTTTTGGAATTAAAATAAGTGTTTTTAGAGTCATTTCCCTGCACAAAATCAGTCTAAATAGAAACTGCTGAGTAGGAGGAAAAGTCTGTAAAAATGGCACTATTGGTCACTGTGGGGCTTCAAAAAGTGGTTATTCAACACGAGGCACGATCCAATTGCCATTTTGAACCATTTTTTGTACAGTCCATAAAGTCCATTTTCTGATGAAAAACAATGACCTCGGACCTGTCAAACTTTCTCCAGATTGTCAGTAATTGTGATTTTTGAATGTTTAATCTTTTGACTGTAAATGACTGTTGGATGTGAATTATCATTTTTGGAACTAAAAAAGTGTGTTTAGAGTCATTTTCCTGCTCGAAATTGGTCAAAATAGAACTTCTGAGTAGGTGAAAAACCTGTAAAATTGGCAATTTTGGTCACTGTGGGGCTTCGAAAAGTGGTTATTCAACACGAGGCACGATCCAATTGACATTTTTAATCATTTTTTGTACGGTCCAAAAATGAATTTTCTGATGAAAAGCGATGACACCGGAACTGTCGAACTTTCTCCAGATGGTCAGTAATGGTGATTTTTGAATGTATAATCTTTTGACTGTAAATGACTGTTGGATGTGAATTATCACTTTTGGAACCAAAATAAGTGTTTTTAGAGTCATTTCCTGACCAAAATCAGTCAAAAGAGAAACTGCTGAGTAGGATAAAAAGTCTGTAAAAATTGCACTTTTGGTCACTGTGAGGCCTAAAAAAGTGGTTATTCAACATGAGGCACAATCCAATTGCCATTTTGAACAATTGTTTGTACAGTCCAAAAAGTCCATTTTCTGATGAAAAACGATTACCCCGGACCTGTCAAACTTTCTCCAGATGGTCAGTAATGGTGATTTTTGAATGTTTAATCTTTTGACTGTAAATGATTGTTGTATGTGAATTATCAATCTTGGAACTATAATAAGTGTGTTAAGAGTCATTTCCCAGCCCAAAATCGGTCAAGTTAGAAACTGCTGAGTAGGAGAAAAAGTCTGTAAAAATGGCACTTTTGGTCACTGTGAGGCCTAAAAAAGTGGTTATTCAACATGAGGCACAATCCAATTGACATTATGTATCATTTTTTGTACAGGCCAAAAATCAGTTTTCTGAGGAAAAATGATGACCCCGGACCTGTAGAACTTTCTCCAGATGGTCAGTAATGGTGATTTTTGAATGTTTAATCTTTTGACTGTAGATGACTGTTGGATGGCAATTATAACTTTTGGAACTAAACAAATTGTGTGTAGAGTCATTGTCCTGCCCGAAATTGGTCAAAATAGAAGCTTCTGAGTAGGAGGAAAAACCTGTAAAAATGGCAATTCTGGTCACTGTGAGGCTTTAAAAAGTTTTTATTCAACATGAGGCACGATCCAATTGACATTTTGTATCATTTTTTGTACAGTCCAAAAAATACATTTTCTGATGAAAAATGATGACCCAAGACCTGTAGAACTTTCACCAGAAGTCAGTAATGGTGATTTTTAAATGTTTAATCTTTTGACTGTTGGATGGGAATTATAAATTTTGGAACAAAAAAAGTGTGCTTAGAGTAATTTTCCTGCCTGAAATCGGTCAAAATAGAAGCTTCTGAGTAGGAGGAATAATCTGTAAAAATGGCAATTTTGGTCACTGTGAGGCTTTAAAAAGTGGTTATTGAACAATAGGAACGATCCAATTGACATTTTGAATAATTTTTCGTACAGTCCAAAAAAATCAATTTTCTGATGAAAAACGATGACCCGGTACCTGTCGAACTTTCTCCAGATGGTCAGTAATGGTGATTTTTGAATGTTTAATGTTTTGACTGTAAATGACTGTTGGATGTGAATTATCACTTTTGGAATTAAAATAAGTGTTTTTAGAGTCATTTCCTGCACAAAATCAGTCTAAATAGAAACTGCTGAGTAGGAGGAAAAGTCTGTAAAAATGGCACTATTGGTCACTGTGGGGCTTCAAAAAGTGGTTATTCAACACGAGGCACGATCCAATTGCCATTTTGAACCATTTTTTGTACAGTCCATAAAGTCCATTTTCTGATGAAAAACAATGACCTCGGACCTGTCAAACTTTCTCCAGATTGTCAGTAATGGTGATTTTTGAATGTTTAATCTTTTGACTGTAAATGACTGTTGGATGTGAATTATCATTTTTGGAACTAAAAAGTGTGTTTAGAGTCATTTTCCTGCTCGAAATTGGTCAAAATAGAACTTCTGAGTAGGTGAAAAACCTGTAAAATTGGCAATTTTGGTCACTGTGGGGCTTCGAAAAGTGGTTATTCAACACGAGGCACGATCCAATTGACATTTTTAATCATTTTTTGTACGGTCCAAAAAATGAATTTTCTGATGAAAAGCGATGACACCGGAACTGTCGAACTTTCTCCAGATGGTCAGTTATGGTGATTTTTGAATGTATAATCTTTTGACTGTAAATGACTGTTGGATGTGAATTATCACTTTTGGAACCAAAATAAGTGTTTTTTAGAGTCATTTCCCTGACCAAAATCAGTCAAAAGAGAAACTGCTGAGTAGGATAAAAAGTCTGTAAAAATTGCACTTTTGGTCACTGTGAGGCCTAAAAAGTGGTTATGCAACACGAGGCACGATCCAATTGACATTTTTAATCATTTTTTGTACGGTCCAAAAATCAATTTTTTGATGAAAAACGATGACCAAGGACCTGTCGAACTTTCTCCAGATGGTCAGTAATGGTGATTTTTGAATGTTTAATCTTTTGACTGTAAATGATTGTTGTATGTGAATTATCAATTTTGGAACTAAAAAAAGTGTGTTAAGAGTCATTTCCCTGCCCAAAATCGGTCAAGATAGAAACTGGTGAGTAGGAGAAAAACCTGTAAAATTGGCAATTTTGATCACTGTGGGGCTTCGAAAAGTGGTTATTCAACACAAGGCACGATCCAATTGACATTTTTAATCATTTTTTGTACGGGCCAAAAAGTCCATTTTCTGATGAAAAACGATTACCCCGGACCTGTCAAACTTTCTCCAGATGGTCAGTAATGGTGATTTTTGAATGTTTAATCTTTTGACTGTAAATGATTGTTGTATGTGAATTATCAATCTTGGAACTATAATAAGTGTGTTAAGAGTAATTTCCCTGCCCAAAATCGGTCAAGATAGAAACTGCTGAGTAGGAGAAAAAGTCTGTAAAAATGGCACTTTTGGTCACTGTGAGGCCTAAAAAAGTGGTTATTTAACATGAGGCACAATCCAATTGACATTATGTATCATTTTTTGTACAGGCCGAAAAATCAGTTTTCTGAGGAAAAATGATGACCCCGGACCTGTAGAACTTTCTCCAGATGGTCAGTAATGGTGATTTTTGAATGTTTAATCTTTTGACTGTAGATGACTGTTGGATGGCAATTATAACTTTTGGAACTAAACAAATTGTGTGTAGAGTCATTGTCCTGCCCGAAATTGGTCAAAATAGAAGCTTCTAAGTAGGAGGAAAAACCTGTAAAAATGGCAATTCTGGTCACTGTGAGGCTTTAAAAAGTTTTTATTCAACATGAGGCACGATCCAATTGACATTTTGTATCATTTTTTGTCCAGTCCAAAAAATAAATTTTCTGATGAAAAATGATGACCCAAGACCTGTAGAACTTTCTCCAGAAGTCAGTAATGGTGATTTTTAAATGTTTAATCTTTTGACTGTTGGATGGGAATTATAAATTTTGGAACAAAAAAGTGTGCTTAGAGTCATTTTCCTGCCTGAAATCGGTCAAAATAGAAGCTTCTGAGTAGGAGGAATAATCTGTAAAAATGGCAATTTTGGTCACTGTGAGGCTTTAAAAAGTGGTTATTCAACAATAGGAACGATCCAATTGACATTTTGAATAATTTTTCGTACAGTCCAAAAAAATCAATTTTCTGATGAAAAACGATGACCCGGTACCTGTCGAACTTTCTCCAGATGGTCAGTAATGGTGATTTTTGAATGTTTAATGTTTTGACTGTAAATGACTGTTGGATGTGAATTATCACTTTTGGAATTAAAATAAGTGTTTTTAGAGTCATTTCCCTGCACAAAATCAGTCTAAATAGAAACTGCTGAGTAGGAGGAAAAGTCTGTAAAAATGGCACTATTGGTCACTGTGGGGCTTCAAAAAGTGGTTATTCAACACGAGGCACGATCCAATTGCCATTTTGAACCATTTTTTGTACAGTCCATAAAGTCCATTTTCTGATGAAAAACAATGACCTCGGACCTGTCAAACTTTCTCCAGATTGTCAGTAATGGTGATTTTTGAATGTTTAATCTTTTGACTGTAAATGACTGTTGGATGTGAATTATCATTTTTGGAACTAAAAAGTGTGTTTAGAGTCATTTTCCTGCTCGAAATTGGTCAAAATAGAACTTCTGAGTAGGTGAAAAACCTGTAAAATTGGCAATTTTGGTCACTGTGGGGCTTCGAAAAGTGGTTATTCAACACGAGGCACGATCCAATTGACATTTTTAATCATTTTTTGTACGGTCCAAAAATGAATTTTCTGATGAAAAGCGATGACACCGGAACTGTCGAACTTTCTCCAGATGGTCAGTAATGGTGATTTTTGAATGTATAATCTTTTGACTGTAAATGACTGTTGGATGTGAATTATCACTTTTGGAACCAAAATAAGTGTTTTTAGAGTCATTTCCCTGACCAAAATCAGTCAAAAGAGAAACTGCTGAGTAGGATAAAAAGTCTGTAAAAATTGCACTTTTGGTCACTGTGAGGCCTAAAAAGTGGTTATGCAACACGAGGCACGATCCAATTGACATTTTTAATCATTTTTTGTACGGTCCAAAAAATCAATTTTTTGATGAAAAACGATGACCCGGTACCTGTCGAACTTTCTCCAGATGGTCAGTAATGGTGATTTTTGAATGTTTAATGTTTTGACTGTAAATGACTGTTGGATGTGATTTATCACTTTTGGAATTAAAATAAGTGTTTTTAGAGTCATTTCCTGCACAAAATCAGTCTAAATAGAAACTGCTGAGTAGGAGGAAAAGTCTGTAAAAATGGCACTATTGGTCACTGTGGGGCTTCAAAAAGTGGTTATTCAACACGAGAAACGATCCAATTGCCATTTTGAACCATTTTTTGTACAGTCCATAAAGTCCATTTTCTGATGAAAAACAATGACCTCGGACCTGTCAAACTTTCTCCAGATTGTCAGTAATTGTGATTTTTGAATGTTTAATCTTTTGACTGTAAATGACTGTTGGATGTGAATTATCATTTTTGGAACTAAAAAGTGTGTTTAGAGTCATTTTCCTGCTCGAAATTGGTCAAAATAGAACTTCTGAGTAGGTGAAAAACCTGTAAAATTGGCAATTTTGGTCACTGTGGGGCTTCGAAAAGTGGTTATTCAACACGAGGCACGATCCAATTGACATTTTTAATCATTTTTTGTACGGTCCAAAAAATGAATTTTCTGATGAAAAGCGATGACACCGGAACTGTCGAACTTTCTCCAGATGGTCAGTAATGGTGATTTTTGAATGTATAATCTTTTGACTGTTAATGACTGTTGGATGTGAATTATCACTTTTGGAACCAAAATAAGTGTTTTTAGAGTCATTTCCCTGACCAAAATCAGTCAAAAGAGAAACTGCTGAGTAGGATAAAAAGTCAGTAAAAATTGCACTTTTGGTCACTGTGAGGTCTAAAAAGTGGTTATTCAACACGAGGCACGATCCAATTGACATTTTTAATCATTTTTTGTACAGTCCAAAAAATCAATTTTTTGATGAAAAACGATGACCAAGGACCTGTCGAACTTTCTCCAGATGTTCAGTAATGGTGATTTTTGAATGTTTAATCTTTTGACTGTAAATGATTGTTGTATGTGAATTATCAATTTTGGAACTAAAAAAAGTGTGTTTAGAGTAATTTTCCTGCCCGAAATCCGTCAAAATAGATGCTTGTGATTAGGAGGAAAAACCTGTAAAAATGGAAATTTTGGTCACTGTGGGGCTTTAAAAAGTGGTTATTCAACATGAGGCACGATCCAATTGACATTTTGCATCATTTTTTGTACAGTCCAAAAATTTAATTTTCTGATTAAAAACGATGACCCCGGACCCATCGTACTATCTCCAGATGGTCAGTAATGGTGATTTTTTTAATGTTTAATCTTTTGACTGTAAATGACTGTTGGATGGGAATTATCACTTTTGGAACTAAAAAAAGTGTGTTTAGAGTCATTTTCCTGCATGAAATTGGTCAAAATAGAAGCTTCTGAGTAGGAGGAAAAACCTATAAAAATGGCAATTCTGGTCACTGTGAGGCTTTAAAAAGTGGTTATTCATCACGAGGCACGATCCAATTGACATTTTTAATCATTTTTCGTACGGTCCAAAGAATCAATTTTCTGATGAATAACGATGACCCAGGACCTGTCAAACTTTCTCAAGATGGTCAGTAATGGTGATTTTTTTAATGTTTAATCTTTTGACTGTAAGTGGCTGTTGGATGGGAATTATCACTTTTGGATCTAAAATAAGTGTGTTTAGAGTCATTTCCCTGCCCAAAATCAGTCAAAATAGAAACTGCTGAGTAGGAGAAAAAGTCTGTAAAAATGGCACTATTGGTCATTGTGGGGCTTCAAAAAGTGGTTATTCAACACGAGACACGATCCAATTGCCATTTTGAACCATTTTTTGTACAGTCCATAAAGTCCATTTTCTGATGAAAAACAATGACCCCGGACCTGTCAAACTTTCTCCAGATTGTCAGTAATGGTGATTTTTGAATGTTTTATCTTTTGACTGTAAATGACTGTTGGATGTGAATTGTCAATTTTGGAACTAAAAAAGTGTGTTTAGAGTCATTTTCCTGCTTGAAATCCGTCAAAATAGATGCTTGTGATTAGGAGGAAAAACCTGTTAAAATGGCAATTTTGGTCACTGTGGGGCTTTAAAAAGTGGTTATTCAACATGAGGCACGATCCAATTGGTAACGTACAGGAGATCCTCCCGCTCCTCATAGCCTGTAAAGCTTTTTTAAATACCCCTTCGCTCGTCTTTTGCTGCTATTTTGTTCCTAAATATCGTTTTGAACTAACTGTATGAATTTGATGTCCTTTTAAGCCTTTTTACTTGCACTTGCACTGGGGAGCTGTGTCTCAGCTTGGGGAGGGCATTAGTGCGCATGCGCAGGGTCAGCGCTTCAGCTGCTGAGCCTCGCTAAGGACTCTTATAAGTCACAGCTGATGCGACCGCGCAGCGGTTGTTAGAGAGGTTGTACCTGTTGGTAACGTACAGGAGATCCTCCCGCTCCTCATAGCCTGTAAAGCTTTTTTAAATACCCCTTTGCTCGTCTTTTGCTGCTATTTTGTTCCTAAATATCGTTTTTAACTAACTGTATGAATTTGATGTCCTTTTAAGCCTTTTTACTTGCACTTGCACTGGGGAGCTGTGTCTCAGCTTGGGGAGGGCATTAGTGCTCATGCGCAGGGTCAGCGCTTCAGCTGCTGAGCCTTGCTAAGGACGCTTATAAGTCACAGCTGATGCGACCGCGCAGCGGCTGTTAGAGAGGTTGTACCTGTTGGTAACGTACAGGAGATCCTCCCGCTCCTCATAGCCTGTAAAGCTTTTTTAAATACCCCTTCGCTCGTCTTTTGCTGCTATTTTGTTCCTAAATATCGTTTTTAACTAACTGTATGAATTTGATGTCCTTTTAAGCCTTTTTACTTGCACTTGCACTGGGGAGCTGTGTCTCAGCTTGGGGAGGGCATTAGTGTGCATGCGCAGGGTCAGCGCTTCAGCTGCTGAGCCTCGCTAAGGACGCTTATAAGTCACAGCTGATGCGACCGCGCAGCGGCTGTTAGAGAGGTCGTACCTGTTGGTAACGTACAGGAGATCCTCCCGCTCCTCATAGCCTGTAAAGCTTTTTTAAATACCCCTTCCCTCGTCTTTTGCTGCTATTTTTTCCTAAATATCGTTTTTAACTAACTGTATGAATTTGATGTCCTTTTAAGCCTTTTTACTTGCACTTGCACTGGGGAGCTGTGTCTCAGCTTGGGGAGGGCATTAGTGCGCATGCGCAGGGTCAGCGCTTCAGCTGCTGAGCCTCGCTAAGGACGCTTATAAGTCACAGCTGATGCGACCGCGCAGCGGCTGTTAGAGAGGTCGTACCTGTTGGTAACGTACAGGAGATCCTCCCGCTCCTCATAGCCTGTAAAGCTTTTTTAAATACCCCTTCGCTCGTCTTTTGCTGCTATTTTGTTCCTAAATATCGTTTTGAACTAACTGTATGAATTTGATGTCCTTTTAAGCCTTTTTACTTGCACTTGCACTGGGGAGCTGTGTCTCAGCTTGGGGAGGGCATTAGTGCGCATGCGCAGATTCAGTGCTTCAGCTGCTGAGCCTCGCTAAGGACGCTTATAAGTCACAGCTGATGCGACCACGCAGCGGCTGTTAGAGAGGTCGTACCTGTTGGTAACGTACAGGAGATCCTCCCGCTCCTCATAGCCTGTAAAGCTTTTTTAAATACCCCTTCGCTCGTCTTTTGCTGCTATTTTGTTCCTAAATATCGTTTTTAACTAACTGTATGAATTTGATGTCCTTTTAAGCCTTTTTACTTGCACTTGCACTGGGGAGCTGTGTCTCAGCTTGGGGAGGGCATTAGTGCGCATGCGCAGGGTCAGCGCTTCAGCTGCTGAGCCTCGCTAAGGACGCTTATAAGTCACAGCTGATGCGACCGCGCAGCGGACGCGCGCAACGGGCGAGCCTAAGGCAAGCCCGTCTGTGCCCGTCCGCGTCCATCCGGGCCCAGGGGCCAGTCCCCCTGTCCCCCATCCTTTAGCCCAATATGTCTACTCTCCAGCTCAGCTGAAATTGCTAAACATAGCACTGGATCCTCAATGTATTCACTCTATTATATTAGAGAATAACCAGAAGAAATGTTCACATTGTTTATTTGAGCCCCCCATGACCCCTCATACACAAGTTCGCATAGAGAAACATTTTAGCTTTTTGCTGCTGAATTGCAGATCCCTTCCGAAACATTCCACCGAGATATCATTACTACTATCTGATCTTGACCCAGAAGTGCTATTTCTCACAGAGACGTGGCTCTCGGCAAGCTCAGAACCGGATATTGTCGGAGCCCTCCCTCCGGGCTACTCCATTCAAAAATTAGATAGAAAGACAGGTATAGGTGGTGGCATTGCCATCATCTATAAAAACCACTTGACCTGCCGCCTGCTAGGTAGCCCAGTAGTAGAATGTGAGAATGTTCACTTTTCTATTGAATTCACCCCGGCACTGTCTTTTTCAGGGATTCTTATTTACCGTCCTCCAGGGAGGATGGGTCAATTCTGTGATTCCCTATTGGAGGCAACTAGTGACCTTGTTAATACCAATGCCAATTTTACGCTTCTTGGGGATCTCAATATCCATTTTGATGACCCTTCGGCACTGATTGCCACTGATCTTGCCCAAGACCTTGCGTCTTTTCAATTGCAACAAAAAGTCCTCCTACCTACACATTCTAAGGGTCATCTTCTTGACCCAATTTTTTCCACGCTGAATGACATAATAGGGAAACCTCCCATCCCTCTACCCTGGTCGGACCATTTCCTAGTCCCTTTCCTATGGTCTCCGATCTGTACTCAAGGTCATACTCAGCCCTCTCGAGCGTTCAATCGTCCCTGGTCTAAGATCTCAGTGGAGAAATGGTCTCAGGAACTTAATAAGAGCCTTCCTGCCCCACACGCAAACCCGGTAACTGCCTATAACTGCTTCACCTCCTGGATCGAAAGGATCCCTTAATTTGGTGCTTCCAAAAAATCTTTTCAAAAAAGAGTGGATCTAATATATCAGCATGGTATACCCCAAGTTACGTCTCCTCAAAAAATTATGTAAAAAGAGGGAGAGGCTCTGGAGGAAAGAATACTCGTCTAATAAGAAAGCAGAATACAGAGCAACCTTACGGTCATATAAGGCGGAAATCAGAAAGGCACAAGCATCCTATTTCGAGGAGCAGATCCTTTCCGCAGCCAACTCTCATAGAGAAATTTTCCGGATCACTAAATTGCTACTGAGAGTTCCGGACCCACTGACTTTCCCTGATCGTTCGGGATTTCGGTGCAATAATCTCGCTCAATTCTTCTTTGCAAAAGTACAAAATATTCTCAAAAACCTCCCGGTGAATGATAACGCATTTATCACGAACTCCACTTATCCTTCCCAAGCTAAGAATGTACCCCTTTTGGAGGTCTTTGAACCCTTGTCTTTGGATTCCCTGTTACCCATATTGGCCTCCGTTAAAAGTGGGTCCCCACTTGACCCCGCTCCACTAAATATTTTGAAATTGGCCGTCCCTATTGTTGCCCCTTACATCCTTAGCATGCTCAACGCCTCCTTTACCTTGGGCCTGATCCTGTCCGACTGGAAAAGAGCTATGGTGAAAGCCTTACTGAAGAAACCTCACCTTGACCCTAAGGATCTTGGTAATTATAGGCCCATCTCGCTCCTTCCAGGAGTGAGTAAAATCGCTGAAAAATATGTCAACACTACTCTTTCAGCGTTTCTTGAGTCACACGATCTGCTCCACCCATCGCAAACCGGTTTTCGCCCACGTCAAGGGACTGAAACCGCTTTACTTATGGTGGTGGAGGAAGCAAGGAAGATCCTTGACTCAGGAGGTTCCTCGGCCATTATCCTCCTTGACCTAAGCGCGGCCTTTGATACGGTGAACCACCAAATTTTGGTTCACCGTCTCAGGAACGTAGGAGTGTCAGGTCTGGCTCTCTCCTGGATCGAATCTTTCCTGGAAGGCAGGACCTTCCAGGTGTTCGAAGACGATATTGTATCTGACCCTCTGCCTTTGCAATGTGGGGTCCCTCAGGGCTCCTCCCTGAGCCCGACATTATTTAATGTTTATATGGCCCCTTTGGCGGATACAGTAGCCCCTTTTGGAGTTCACATTGTGTCTTACGCTGACGATACACAGCTGGTCGTGGCATTGAACCAAGTTAATCAGTCACCCACTGACCTCCACACTTGCCTAGCAGAAGTGGCAAAATGGATGAGTTTCTCCCATCTCAAACTCAACGGCGAAAAAACTGAAATAATGCTTCTGGGTAACTACCCTAGCACTAACCTGAATGTTATCTGGCCAGCCTGCATGGGCATTGCCCCGGACCCAAAGCCCGAAATAAAAAGTCTAGGCATATGGCTGGACCAAGATCTGACCTTTAAAACTCAAGCCAGGAAGACGGTTGCCGCCTGCTATGGCATGCTTAAATTGATCCGAAAAATCCTCCCGGTACTTCCATTCCTAGCCAAAAAGCTCCTGATCCAAGCCCTGATCCTATCCAGGATCGACCTCTGTAATGCCCTATACCTTGGGTCCCCCAAAGCAGTGATTACCAGACTTCAGACTGTTCAAAATTCGGCAGCCCGGTTACTTACTGGTACTAATCGTCACTGCTCGGCCAAGCCCGCGCTGCGCGCGCTGCACTGGCTCCCGGTGCAGGAAAGGATCAACTTTAAGGCCCTTTGCGTGACCCACAAGTCTTTGGAGGGGAATGGACCTCCCATCCTTAAAAACCTGATCCATCCGTACAAAGCCTCTAGAAATCTTCGATCCGACTCCCTCCGTTTAGCCAAAATGCCAAGAATCAAGAGAGCTAGAAGTGGTGGTAGGCTATTTTCCTACAATGCCTCCAAGTTATGGAACTCCCTCCCTCACCATCTCGGCTTCCGGAAGCTGTTGAAGACATGGCTATTCACCTAGCCGTCAGCCCGACCTCTCTTTCACCACATAGTGCTGGGATGCTCCAGGGTAACCATGCGCTCTACAAATCCCCCTTTCATTTAATTTAATTTCAATTGACATTTTGCATCATTTTTTGTACAGTCCAAAAAAATCAATTTTCTGATGAAAAACAATGACCCCGGACCTATCGAACTATCTCCAGATGGTCAGTAATGGTGATTTTTGAATGTTTAATCTTTTAATTGTAAATGACAGTTGGTTGTGAATTAGCACTTTTGGAACTAATAAAAGTGTGTTTAGAGTCATTTTCCTGTCGAAGTTGGTCAAAATAGAATCTTCTGAGTAGGAGAAAAACCTGTAAAAATGGCAATTTTGGTCACTTTGAGGCTTTAAAAAGTGGTTATTCAACACGAGGCACGATCCAATTGATATTTTGAATCATTTTTTGTACAGTCCCCAAAAATAATTTTCTGATGAAAAACGATGACCCCGGACCTATCGAACTATCTCCAGATGGTCAGTAATGGTGATTTGTTAATGTTTAATCATATGACTGTAAATGACTGTTGGATGTGAATTATCACTTTTGGAACTAAAATAAGTGTGTTTAGAGTCATTTCCCTGCCCAAAATCAGTCAAAATAGAAACTGCTGAGTAGGAGAAAAAGTCTGTAAAAATGGCACTTTTGGTTACTGTGAGGCCTAAAGAAGTGGTTATTCAACAAGAGGCACGATCCAGTTGCCATTTTGAACCATTTTTTGTACAGTCCAAAAAGTCCATTTTCTGATGAAAAACAATGACCCCGGACCTGTCAAACTATCTCCAGGTGGTCAGTAATGGTGATTTTTTAAGGTTTAATCTTCTGACTGTAAATGACTGTTGGATGGGAATTATCACTTTTGGAACTAAAAAAAGTGTGTTTAGAGTCATTTTTCTGCCCGAAATTGGTCAAAATAGAAGCTTCTGAGTAGGAGGAAAAACCTGTAAAAATGACACTTTTGGTCACTGTGGGGCTTTAAAAGGTTTTTATTCAACATGAGGCACGATCCAATTGACATTATGTATCATTTTTTGTACAGTCCAAGAAATCAGTTTTCTGAGGAAAAACGATGACCCCGGACCTATCGAACTATCTCCAGATGGTCAGTAATGGTGATTTTTTAATGTTTAATCTTTTGACTGTAAATGACTGTTGGATGGGAATCATCTCTTTTGGAACTAAAAAAAGTGTGTTTCGAGTCATTTTTCTGCCTGAAATTGGTCAAAATAGAAGCTTCTGAGTAGGAGGAAAAACCTGTAAAAATGGCAATTCTGGTCACTGGTAGGCTTTAAAAAGTTTTTATTCAACATGAGGCACGATCCAATTGACATTTTGTATCATTTTTTGTACAGTCCAAAAAATAAATGTTCTGATGAAAAATGATGACCCAGGACCTGTAGAACTTTCTCCAGATGGTCTGTAATGGTGTTTTTTGAATGATTAATATTATGACTGTAAATGACTGTTGGATGTGAATTATCACTTTTGGATCTAAAATAAGTGTGTTTATAGTCATTTTCCTGACCAAAATCAGTCAAAAGAGAAACTGCTGAGTAGGAGAAAAAGTCTATAAAAATGGCACTTTTGTTCACTGTGAGGCCTAAAAAAGTGGTTATTCAACATGAGGCACGATCCAATTGTCATTATGAATCATTTTTTGTGCAGTTCAAAAAGTCAATTTTCTGATGAAAAACGATTACCCCGGACCTGTCAAACTTTCTCCAGATGCTCAATAATGGTGATTTTTGAATGTTTAATCTTTTGACTGTAAATGATTGTTGTATGTGAATTATCAATTTTGGAACTAAAAAAAGTGTGCTTAGAGCTTTTTTCCTGCCCGAAATCCGTCAAAATAGATGCTTGTGATTAGGAGGAAAAACCTGTAAAAATGGCAATGTTGGTCACTATGGGGCTCTAAAAAGTGGTTATTCAACACGAGACACGATCCAATTGACATTTTTAATAATTTTTTGTACGGTCCAAAAAATCTATTTTTTGATGAAAAACGATGACCAAGGACCTGTCGAACTTTCTCCAGATGGTCAGTAATGGTGTTTTTTGAATGATTAATATTATGACTGTAAATGACTGTTGGATGTGAATTATCACTTTTGGATCTAAAATAAGTGTGTTTAGAGTCATTTCCCTGCCCAAAATCAGTCAAAATAGAAACTGCTGAGTAGGAGAAAAAGTCTGTAAAAATGGCACTATTGGTCACTGTGGGGCTTCAAAAAGTGGTTATTCAACACGAGACACGATCCAATTGGCATTTTGAACCATTTTTTGTACAGTCCATAAAGTCCATTTTCTGATGAAAAACAATGACCCCGGACCTGTCAAACTTTCTCCAGATTGTCAGTAATGGTCATTTTTTAATGTTTAATCTTTTGACTGTAAATGACTGTTGGATGTGAATTATCACTTTTGGAATTAAAAAAGTGTGTTTAGAGTCATTTTCCTGCTCGAAATTGGTCAAAATAGAACTTCTGAGTAGGTGAAAAACCTGTAAAATTGGCAATTTTGGTCACTGTAGGGCTTCAAAAAGTGGTTATTCAACACGAGGCACGATCCAATTGCCATTTGAACCATTTTTTGTGCAGTCCAAAAAGTCCATTTTCTGATAAAAAACGATTACCCCGGACCTGTCAAACTTGATGGTCAGTAATGGTGATTTTTGAATGTTTAATCTTTTGACAGTAAATTATTGTTGTATGTGAATAATCAATTTTGGAACTAAAAAAAGTGTGTTTAGAGTCATTTTCCAGCCCGAAATCCGTCAAAATAGATGCTTGTGATTAGGAGGAAAAACCAGTAAAAATGGCAATTTTGGTCACTGTGGGGCTTTAAAAAGTGGTTATTCAACATGAGGCACGATCCAATTGACATTTTGCATCATTTTTTGTACAGTCCAAAAAATCAATTTTGTGATGAAAAACGATGACCCCGGACCTATCGAACTATCTGCAGATGGTCAGTAATGGTGATTTTTGAATGTCTAATCTTTTGAATGTAAATGACTGTTGGTTGTGAATTATCACTTTTGGAACTAATAAAAGTGTGTTTAGAGTCATTTTCCTGTCGAAGTTGGTCAAAATAGAATCTTCTGAGTAGGAGGAAAAACCTGTAAAATTGGCAATTTTGGTCAATGTGAGGCTTCAAAAAGTGGTTATTCAACACGAGGCACGTTTCAATTTACATTTTTAATCATTTTTTGTACGGTCCAAAGAATCAATTTTCTGATGAATAACGATGACCAAGGACCTGTCGAACTTTCTCCAGATGGTCAGTAATGGTGATTTTTTAATGTTTAATCTTTTGACTGTAGATGACTGTTGGATGGGAATTATAACTTTTGGAACTAAAAAAGTGTGTTTAGAGTCAATGTCCTGCCAGAAATCGGTCAACATAGAAGCTTCTGAGTAGTAGGAAAAACCTGTAAAAATAGCAATTTTGCTCTAAGTGAGGCTTTAAAAAGAGGTTATTCAACATGAGGCACAATCCAATTTACATTTTGAATCATTTTTTGTACAGTCCAAAAATCAATTTTCTGATGAAAAACGATGACCCCGGACCTATCGAACTATCTCCAGATGGTCAGTAATGGTGATTTTTTAATGTTTAATCTTTTGACTGTAAATGACTGTTGGATGGGAATCATCTCTTTTAGAACTAAAAAAAATGTGTTTAGAGTCATTTTCCTGCCCGAAATTGGTCAAAATAGAAGCTTCTGAGTAGGAGGAAAACCTGTAAAAATGGCAATTCTGGTCACTGTGAGGCTTTAAAAAGTTTTTATTCAATATGAGGCACGATCCAATTGACATTTTGTATCATTTTTTGTACAGTCCAAAAATAAATTTTCTGATGAAAAATGATGACCCAGGACCTGTAGAACTTTCTCCAGAAATCAGTAATGGTGATTTTTAAATGTTTAATCTTTTGACTGTAGATGACTGTTGGATGGGAATTATAAATTTTGGAACTAAAAAAGTGTGTTTAGAGTCATTTTCCTGCCTGAAACCAGTCAAAATAGAAGCTTCTGAGTAGGAGGAAAAACCTGTAAAAATAGCAATTTTGGTCACTGTGGGGCTTTAAAAAGAGGTTATTCAACATGAGGCACGATCCAATTGACATTTTATATCATTTTTTGTACAGTCCAAAAAATCAATTTTCTGATGAAAAACGATGACCCCGGAACTGTCGAACTTTCTCCAGATGGTCTGTAATGGTGTTTTTTGAATGATTAATATTATGACTGTAAATGACTGTTGGATGTGAATTATCACTTTTGGATCTAAAATAAGTGTGTTTAGAGTCATTTCCCTGCCCAAAATCAGTCAAAATAGAAACTGCTGAGTAGGAGAAAAAGTCTGTAAAAATGGCACTATTGGTCACTGTGGGGCTTCAAAAAGTGGTTATTCAACACGAGACACGATCCAATTGCCATTTTGAACCATTTTTTGTACAGTCCATAAAGTCCATTTTCTGATGAAAAACAATGACCCCGGACCTGTCAAACTTTCTCCAGATTGTCAGTAATGGTGATTTTTTAATGTTTAATCTTTAAACTGTAAATGACTGTTGGATGTGAATTATCACTTTTGGAATTAAAAAAAGTGTGTTTAGAGTCATTTTCCTGCTCGAAATTGGTCAAAATAGAACTTCTGAGTAGGTGAAAAACCTGTAAAATTGGCAATTTTGGTCACTGTAGGGCTTCAAAAAGTGGTTATTCAACACGAGGCACGATCCAATTGCCATTTGAACCATTTTTTGTGCAGTCCAAAAAGTCCATTTTCTGATAAAAAAACGATTACCCCGGACCTGTCAAACTTGATGGTCAGTAATGGTGATTTTTGAATGTTTAATCTTTTGACAGTAAATTATTGTTGTATGTGAATAACCAATTTTGGAACTAAAAAAAGTGTGTTTAAGTCATTTTCCAGCCCGAAATCCGTCAAAATAGATGCTTGTGATTAGGAGGAAAAACCAGTAAAAATGGCAATTTTGGTCACTGTGGGGCTTTAAAAAGTGGTTATTCAACATGAAGCACGATCCAATTGACATTTTGCATCATTTTTTGTACAGTCCAAAAAATCAATTTTGTGATGAAAAACGATGACCCCGGACCTATCGAACTATCTGCAGATGGTCAGTAATGGTGATTTTTGAATGTTTAATCTTTTGATTGTAAATGACTGTTGGTTGTGAATTATCACTTTTGGAACTAATAAAAGTGTGTTTAGAGTCATTTTCCTGTCGAAGTTGGTCAAAATAGAATCTTCTGAGTAGGAGGAAAAACCTGTAAAATTGGCAATTTTGGTCAATGTGAGGCTTCAAAAAGTGGTTATTCAACACGAGGCATGTTTCAATTGACATTTTTAATCATTTTTTGTACGGTCCAAAGAATCAATTTTCTGATGATTAACGATGACCCAGGACCTGTCGAACTTTCTCCAGATGGTCAGTAATGGTGATTTTTTAATGTTTCATCTTTTGACTGTAAGTGGCTGTTGGATGGGAATTATCACTTTTGGAACTAAAAAAGTGTGTTTAGAGTCATTTTCCAACCCGAAATCGGTCAAAATAGAAGCTTCTGAGTAGTAGGAAAAACTTGTAAAAATAGCAATTTTGCTTTAAGTGAGGCTTTAAAAGAGATTATTCAACATGAGGCACAATTCAATTGACATTTTGAATCACTTTTTGTACAGTCCCAAAAAATAATTTTCTGATGAAAAACGATGACCCCGGACCTATCGAACTATCTCCAGATGGTCAGTAATGGTGATTTTTTAATGTTTAATCATATGACTGTAAATGACTGTTGGATGTGAATTATCACTTTTGGAACTAAAATAAGTGTGTTTAGAGTCATTTCCCTGCCCAAAATCAGTCAAAATAGAAACTGCTGCGTAGGAGAAAAAGTCTGTAAAAATGGCACTTTTGGTTACTGTGAGGCATAAAGAAGTGGTTATTCAACATGAGGCACTATCCAGTTGCCATTTTGAACCATTTTTTGTGCAGTCCAAAAAGTCCATTTTCTGATGAAAAACAATGACCCCGGACCTGTCAAACTATCTCAAGGTGGTCAGTAATGGTGATTTTTAAGGTTTAATCTTTCGACTGTAAATGACTGTTGGATGGGAATCATCTCTTTTGGAACTAAAAAAAGTGTGTTTAGAGTCATTTTTCTGCCTGAAATTGGTCAAAATAGAAGCTTCTAAGTAGGAGGAAAAACCTGTAAAAATGGCAATTCTGGTCATTGTGAGGCTTTAAAAAGTTTTTATTCAACATGAGGCACGATCCAATTGACATTTTGCATCATTTTTTTGTACAGTCCAAAAAATCAATTTTCTGATGAAAAATGATGACCCCGGCCGGACCTGTCAAACTTTCTCCAGATGGTCAGTAATGGTGACTTTTGAATGGTTAATCTTTGACAGTAAATGATTGTTGTATGTGAATTATCAATTTTGGAACTAAAAAAGTGTGTTTAGAGTCATTTTCCTGCCCGAAATACGTCAAAATAGATGCTTGTGATTAGGAGGAAAAACCTGTAAAAATGGCAATTTTGGTCACTGTGGGACTTTAAAAAGTGGTTATTCAACATGAGGCACGATCCAATTGACATTTTGCATCATTTTTTGTACAGTCCAAAAAATCAATTTTCTGATGAAAAACGATGACCCCGGACCTATCGAACTATCTCCAGATGGTCAGTAATGGTGATTTTTGAATGTTTAATCTTTTGATTGCAAATGACTGTTGGTTGTGAATGATAACTTTTGGAACTAATAAAAGAGTGTTTAGAGTCATTTTCCTGTCGAAGTAGGTCAAAATAGAATCTTCTGAGTAATAGGAAAAACCTGTAAAATTGGCAATTTTGGTCAATGTGAGGCTTCAAAAAGTGGTTATTCAACACGAGGCACGTTTCAATTGACATTTTTAATCATTTTTTGCACGGTGAAAAGAATCAATTTTCTGATGAATAACGATGACCCAGGACCTGTCGAACTTTCTCCAGATGGTCAGTAATGGTGATTTTTTTAATGTTTAATCTTTTGTCTGTAAGTGGCTGTTGGATGGGAATTATCACTTTTGGAACTAAAAAAAGTGTGTATAGCGTCATTTTCCAACCCGAAATCTGTCACAATAGAAGCTTCTGAGTAGGAGAAAAACATGTAAAAATGGCAGTTTTGGTCAATGTGAGGCTTTAAAAAGTGGTTATTTAACACGAGGCATGATCCAATTGACATTTTGAATCATTTTTTGTACAGTCCCAAAAATAATTTTCTGATGAAAAACGATGACCCCGGACCTATCGAACTATCTCCAGATGGTCAGTGATGGTGATTTTTTAATGTTTAATCATATGACTGTAAATGACTGTTGGATGTGAATTATCACTTTTGGAACTAAAATAAGTGTGTTTAGAGTCATTTCCCTGCCCACATCAGTCAAAATAGAAACTGCTGAGAAGGAGAAAAAGTCTGTAAAAATGGCACTTTTGGTTACTGTGATGCCTAAAGAAGTGGTTATTCAACATGAGGCACGATCCAGTTGCCATTTTGAACCATTTTTTGTACAGTCCAAAAAGTCCATTTTCTGATGAAAAACAATGACCCCGGACCTGTCAAACTATCTCCAGGTGGTCAGTAATGGTGATTTTTTAAGGTTTAATCTTCTGACTGTAAATGTCTGTTGGATGGGAATTATCACTTTTGGAACTAAAAAAAGTGTGTTTAGAGTCATTTTTCTGCCCGAAATTGGTCAAAATAGAATCTTCTGAGTAGGAGGAAAAACCTGTAAAAATGACACTTTTGGTCACTGTGGGGCGTTAAAAGTTTTTATTCAACATGAGGCACGATCCAATTGACATTATGTATCATTTTTTGTACAGTCCAAAAATCAGTTTTCTGAGGAAAAATGATGACCCCGGACCTGTAGAACTTTCTCCAGATGGTCAGTAATGGTGATTTTTTAATGTTTAATCTTTTGACTGTAGATGATTGTTGGATGGGAATTGTAACTTTTGGAACTAAAATAAGTGTGTTTAGAGTCATTGTCCTGCCGGAAATCGGTCAAAATAGAAGCTTCTGAGTAGTAGGAAAAACTTGTAAAAATAGCAATTTTGCTTTAAGTGAGGCTTTAAAAAGAGATTATTCAACATGAGGCACAATTCAATTGACATTTTGAATCACTTTTTGTACAGTCCAAAAATTCAATTTTCTGATGAAAAACGATGACCCCGGACCTATCGAACTATCTCCAGATGGTCAGTAATGGTGATTTTTTAATGTTTAATCTTTTGACTGTAAATGACTGTTGGATGGGAATCATCTCTTTAGGAACTAAAAAAGTGTGTTTAGAGTCATTTTTCTGCCTGAAATTGGTCAAAATAGAAGCTTCTGAGTAGGAGGAAAAACCTGTAAAAATGGCAATTCTGGTCACTGTGAGGCTTTAAAAAGTTTTTATTCAACATGAGGCACGATCCAATTGACATTTTGTATCATTTTTTGTACAGTCCAAAAATAAATTTTCTGATGAAAAATGATGACCCAGGACCTGTAGAACTTTCTCCAGAAGTCAGTAATGGTGATTTTTAAATCTTTAATCTTTTGACTGTAGATGACTGTTGGATGGGAATTATAAATTTTGGAACTAAAAAAGTGTGTTTAGAGTCATTTTCCTGCTGGAAATTGGTCAAAATAGAACTTCTGAGTAGGTGAAAAACCTGTAAAATTGGCAATTTTGGTCACTGTGGGGCTTCAAAAAGTGGTTATTCAACACGAGGCACGATCCAATTGCCATTTGAACCATTTTTTGTACAGTCCAAAAAGTCCATTTTCTGACAAAAAACGATGACCCAGGACCCATCGAACTATCTCCAGATGGTCAGTAATGGTGATTTTTTAATGTTTAATCTTTTGATTGTAAATGACTGTTGGTTGTGAATTATCACTTTTGGAACTGAAAAAAGTGTGTTTAGAGTCATTTTCCAACCCGAAATCGGTCAAAATAAAAGCGTCTGAGTAGGAGAAAAACCTGTAAAAATGTTAATTTTGGTCACTGTGAGGCTTTAAAAAGTGGTTATTCAACACGAGGCACGATCCAATTGACATTTTGAATCATTTTTTGTACAGTCCCAAAAAATAATTTTCTGATGAAAAACGATGACCCTGGGCCTATCGAACTATCTCCAGATGGTCAGTAATGGTGATTTTTTAATGTTTAATCATATGACTGTAAATGACTGTTGGATGTGAATTATCACTTTTGGAACTAAAATAAGTGTGTTTAGAGTCATTTCCTGCTCAAAATCAGTCAAAATAGAAACTGCTGAGTAGGAGAAAAAGTCTGAAAAAATGGCACTTTTGGTTACTGTGAGGCCTAAAGAAGTGGTTATTCAACATGAGGCACGATCCAGTTGCCATTTTGAACCATTTTTTGTACAGTCCAAAAAGTCCATTTTCTGATGAAAAACAATGACCCCGGACCTGTCAAACTATCTCCAGGTGGTCAGTAATGGTGATTTTTTAAGGTTTAATCTTCTCACTGTAAATGACTGTTGGATGGGAATTATCACTTTTGGAACTAAAAAAAGTGTATTTAGAGTCATTTTTCTGCCCGAAATTGGTCAAAATAGAAGCTTCTGAGCAGGAGGAAAAACCTGTAAAAATGACACTTTTGGTGACTGTGGGGCTTTAAAAAGTTTTTATTCAATATGAGGCACGATCCAATTGACATTATATATCATTTTTTGTACAGTCCAAAAATCAGTTTTCTGAGGAAAAATGATGACCCAGGAGCTGTAGAACTTTCTACAGAAGTCAGTAATGGTGATTTTTAAATGTTTCATCTTTTGACTGTAGATGACTGTTGGATGGGAATTATACATTTTGGAACTAAAAAAGTGTGTTTAGTCATTGTCCTGCCGGATATCGGTCAAAATAGAAGCTTCTGAGTAGTAGGAAAAACTTGTAAAAATAGGACTGTTGGATGGGAATCATCTCTTTTGGAACTAAAAAAGTGTGTTTAGAGTCATTTTTCTGCCTGAAATTGGTCAAAATAGAAGCTTCTGAGTAGGAGGAAAAACCTGCAAAAATAGCAATTCTTGTCACTGTGAGGCTTTAAAAAGTTTTTATTCAACATGAGACACGATCTAATTGACATTTTGTATCATTTTTTGTACAGTCCAAAAAATAAATTTTCTGATGAAAAATGATGACCCAGGAGCTGTAGAACTTTCTCCAGAAGTCAGTAATGGTGATATTTAAATGTTTAATCTTTTGACTGTAGATGACTGTTGGATGGGAATTATAAATTTTGGAACTAAAAAAGTGTGTTTAGAGTCATTTTCCTGCCTGAAGTCGGTCAAAATAGAAGCTTCTGAGTAGGAGGAAAAACCTGTAAAAATAGCAATTTTGGTCACTGTGGGGCTTGAAAAAGTGGTTATTCAACACGAGGCACGATCCAATTGCCATTTTGAACCATTTTTTGTACAGTCCATTAAGTCCATTTTCTTTAAGTGAGGCTTTAAAAGGAGGTTATTCAACATGAGGCACAATCCAATTCACATTTTGAATCACTTTTTGTACAGTCCAAAAAATCAATTTTCTGATGAAAAATTATGACCCCGGACCTATCGAACTATCTCCAGATGGTCAGTAATGGTGATTTTTGAATGTTTAATCTTTTGACTGTAAATGACTGTTGGATGGGAATCATCTCTTTTGGAACTAAAAAAAGTGTGTTTAGAGCCTTTTTCCTGCCCGAAATCCGTCAAAATTGATGCTTGTGATTAGGAGGAAAAACCTGTAAAAATGGCAATTTTGGTCACTGTGAGGCCTAAAAAAGTGGTTATTCAACACGAGGCACGATCCAATTGACATTTTTAATCATTTTTTGTACGGTCCAAAAAATCAATTTTTTGATGAAAAACGATGACCCCGGACTTGTAGAACTTTCTCCAGATGGTCAGTAATGGTGATTTTTGAATGTTTAATCTTTTGACTGTAGATGACTGTTGGATGGGAATTATAACTTTTGGAACTAAAAAAAGTGTGCTTAGAGTCATTGTCCTGCCGGAAATCGGTCAAAATCGAAGCTTCTGAGGAATAGGAAAAACTTGTAAAAATAGCAATTTTGCTTTAAGTGAGGCTTTAAAAAGAGATTATTCAACATGAGGCACAATCCAATTGACATTTTGAATCACTTTTTGTACAGTCCAAAAAATCAATTTTCTGATGAAAACGATGACCCCGGACCTATCAAACTATCTCCAGATGGTCAGTAATGGTGATTTTTAATGTTTAATCTTTTGACTGTAAATGACTGTTGGATGGGAATCATCTCTTTTGGAACTAAAAAAAGTGTGCTTAGAGTCATTTTTCTGCCTGAAATTGGTCAAAATAGAAGCTTCTGAGTAGGAGGAAAAACCTGTAAAAATGGCAATTCTGGTCACTGTGAGGCTTTAAAAAGTATTTATTCAACATGAGGCACGATCCAATTGACATTTTGTATCATTTTTTGTACAGTCCAAAAAATAAATTTTCTGATGAAAAATGATGACCCAGGACCTGTAGAACTTTCTCCAGAAGTCAGTAATGGTGATTTTTAAATGTTTAATCTTTTGACTGTAGATGACTGTTGGATGGGAATTATAAATTTTGGAACTAAAAAAGTGTGTTTAGAGTCATTTTCCTGCTAGAAATTGGTCAAAATAGAACTTCTGAGTAGGTGAAAAACCTGTACAATTGGCAATTTTGGTCACTGTGGGGCTTCAAAAAGTGGTTATTCAACACGAGGCACGATCCAATTGCCATTTGAACCATTTTTTGTACAGTCCAAAAATTCCATTTTCTGATAAAAAAAACGATGACCCCGGACCTATCGAACTATCTCCAGATGGTCAGTAATGGTGATTTTTGAATGTTTAATCTTTTGATTGTAAATGACTGTTGTTTGTGAATTATCACTTTTGGAACTAATAAAAGTGTGTTTAGAGTCATTTTCCTGTCGAAGTTGGTCAAAATAGAATCTTCTGAGTAGGAGGAAAAACCTGTAAAATTGGCAATTTTGGTCAATGTGAGGCTTCAAAAAGTGGTTATTCAACACGAGGCACGTTTCAATTGACATTTTTAATCATTTTTTGTACGGTCCACAGAATCAATTTTCTGATGAATAACGATGACCCAGGACCTGTCGAACTTTCTCCAGATGGTCAGTAATGGTGATTTTTTAATGTTTAATCTTTTGACTGTAAGTGGCTGTTGGATGGGAATGATCACTTTTGGAACTAAAAAAAGTGTGTTTAGAGTCATTTTCCTGCCCGAAATCAGTCAAAATAGAAGCTTCTGATTTAGAGGAAAACTCTGTAAAAATGGCAATTTTGGTTACTGTGATGGTTCAAAAAGTGGTTATTCAACACGAGGCACGATCCAATTGACATTTTGAATCATTTTTTGTACAGTCCCAAAAAAAAATTTACTGATGAAAAACGATGACCCCGGACCTGTCGAACTATCTCCAGATGGTCAGTAATGGTGATTTTTTAATATTTAATCATATGACTGTAAATGACTGTTGGATGTGAATTATCACTTTTGGAACTAAAATAAGTGTGTTTAGAGTGATTTCCCTGCTCAAAATCAGTCAAAATAGAAACTGCTGAGTAGGAGAAAAAGTCTGTAAAAATGGCACTTTTGGTTACTGTGAGGCCTAAAGAAGTGGTTATTCAACATGAGGCACGATCCAGTTGCCATTTTGAACCATTTTTTGTACAGTCCAAAAAGTCCATTTTCTGATGAAAAACAATGACCCCGGACCTGTCAAACTATCTCCAGGTGGTCAGTAATGGTGATTTTTTAAGGTTTAATCTTCTCACTGTAAATGACTGTTGGATGGGAATAATCACTTTTGGAACTAAAAAAAGTGTGTTTAGAGTTATTTTTCTGCCCGAAGTAGTAGGAAAAACTTGTAAAAATAGCAATTTTGCTTTAAGTGAGGATTTAAAAAGAGATTATTCAACATGAGGCACAATCCAATTGACATTTTGAATCACTTTTTGTACAGTCCAAAAAATCAATTTTCTGATGAAAAACGATGACCCCGGACCTATCGAACTATCTCCAGATGGTCAGTAATGGTGATTTTTTTATGTTTAATCTTTTGACTGTAGATGACTGTTGGATGGTCAGTAATGGTGATTTTTTTATGTTTAATCTTTTGACTGTAGATGACTGTTGGATGGGAATCATCTCTTTTGGAACTAAAAAAGTGTGTTTAGAGTCATTTTCGTTCCTGAAGTCGGTCAAAATAGAAGCTTCTGAGTAGGAGTAAAAACCTGTAAAAATAGCAATTTTGGTCACTGTGAGGCTTTAAAAAGTGGTTATTCAACATGAGACACGATCTAATTGACATTTTGAATCACTTATTGTACAGTCCAAAAAATCAATTTTCTGATGAAAAATTATGACCCCGGACCTATCGAACTATCTCCAGAAGTCAGTAATGGTGATTTTTAAATGTTCAATCTTTTGACTGTCGATGACAGTTGGATGGGAATTATAAATTTTGGAACTAAAAAAGTGTGTTTAGAGTCATTTTCCTGCCTGAAGTCGGTCAAAATAGAAGCTTCTGAGTAGGAGGAAAACCTGTAAAAATAGCAATTTTGGTCACTGTGGGGCTTGAAAAAGTGGTTATTCAACACGAGGCACGATCCAATTGCCATTTTGAACCATTTTTTGTACAGTCCATTAAGTCCATTTTCTGATGAAAAACAATGACCCCGGAACTGTCGAACTTTCTCCAGATGGTCAGTAATGGTGATTTTTGAATGTATAATCTTTTGACTGTAAATGACTGTTGGATGTGAATTATCACTTTTGGAACCAAAATAAGTGTGTTTTTAGTCATTTTCCTGACCAAAATCAGTCAAAAGAGAAACTGCTGAGTAGGAGAAAAAGTCTCTAAAAATGGCACTTTTGGTCACTGTGAGGCCTAAAAAAGTGGTTATTCAACATGAGGCACGATCCAATTGTCATTATGAATCATTTTTTGTGCAGTTCAAAAAGTCAATTTTCTGATGAAAAACGATTACCCCGGACCTGTCAAACTTTCTCCAGATGCTCAATAATGGTGATTTTTGAATGTTTAATCTTTTGACTGTAAATGATTGTTGGATGTGAATTATCAATTTTGGAACTAAAAAAAGTGTGTTTAGAGCCTTTTTCCTGCCCAAAATTTGTCAAAATAGAAGTTTCTGAGTAGGAGGAAAAACCTGCAAAAATGGCAATTTTGGTCACTGTGAGGCCTAAAAAAGTGGTTATTCAACATGAGGCATGATCCAATTGCCATTTGAACCATTTTTTGCACAGTCCAAAAAGTCCATTTTCTGATAAAAAACGATTACCCTGGACCTATCGAACTATCTCCAGATGGTCAGTAATGGTGATTTTTGAATGTTTAATCTTTTGACAGTAAATGATTGTTGTATGTGAATTATCAATTTTGGAACTAAAAAAAGTGTGTTTAGAGTCATTTTCCTGCCCGAAATCCGTCAAAATAGATGCTTGTTATTAGGAGGAAAAACCTGTAAAAATGGCAATTTTGGTCACTGTGGGGCTTTAAAAAGTGGCTATTCAACATGAGGCACGATCCAATTGACATTTTGCATCATTTTTTGTACAGTGAAAAAATCAATTTTCTGATGAAAAACGATGACCCCGGACCTATCGAACTATCTCCAGATGGTCAGTAATGGTGATTTTTGAATGTTTAATCTTTGGATTGTAAATGACTGTTGGTTGTGAATTATCACTTTTGGAACTAATAAAAGTGTATTTAGAGTCATTTCCCTGCCCAAAATCAGTCTAAATAGAAACTGCTGAGTAGGAGAAAAAGTCTATAAAAATGGCACTTTTGGTCACTGTGAGTCCTACAAAAGTCGTAATTCTACATGAGGCACGATCCAGTTGCTATTTTGAACCATTTTTTGTACAGTCCAAAAAAATCAATTTTCTGATGAAAAACATTGACCCCGGACCTGTCGAATTTTCTCCAGATGGTCAATAATGGTGATTTTTAAATGTTTAATCTTTTGATTGTAAATGACTGTTGGATGTGAACTATCAGTTTTGGATCTAAAATATTTGTGTTTAGAGTCATTTTCCTGCCGAAGTTGGTCAAAATCGAAGCTTCTGAGTAGGAGGAAATACCTGTAAAATTGGCAAATTTTGTCACTGTGAGGCATTAAAAAGTGGTTATTCAACATGAGGCACGATCCAATTGACATTTTAAATAATTTTTTGTACGGTCCAAAAAATCAATTTTGTGATGAAAAACGATGACTCCCGGACCTGTCGAACTTTCTCCAGATGGTCAATAATGGTGATTTTTGAATGTTTAAACTTTTGACTGTAAATGACTGTTGGATGTGAATTATCACTTTTGGAACTAAAATAGGTGTGTTTAGAGTCATTTCCCTGCCGAAAATCAGTCAAAATAGAAACTGCTGAGTAGGAGAAAAAGTCTAAAAATGGCACTATTGGTCACTGTGAGGCCTAAAAAATTGGTTATTCAACATGAGGCACGATCCAATTGCCATTTTGAACCATTTTTTGTACAGTCCAAAAAATCAATTTTCTGATGAAAAACGATGACAGGGGACCTATCGAACTATCTCCAGATGGTCAGTAATGGTGATTTTTTAATGTTTAATCTTTTGACTGTAAATGACTGCTGGATGGGAAATATCACTTTTGGAACTAAATAAAAGTGTGTTTAGAGTCATTTTCCTGCCCGAAATCGGTCAAAAAATAGAAGCTTATGAGTAGGAGAAAAACCTGTAAAAATGGCAATTTTGGTCACTGTGAGGCTTTAATAAGTGGTTATTCAACAGGAGGCACAATCCAATTGACATTTTGAATCATTTTTTGTAATGTCCAAAAAATCAATTTTCTGGTGAAAAACGATGACCCCGGACCTGTTTAACTTTCTCCAGATGGTCAGTAATGGTGATTTTTGAATGTTTAATCTTTTGATTGTAAATGACTGTTGGATGTGAATTATCACTTTTGGAACACAAAAAGTGTGTTTAGAGTCATTGTCCTGCCCAAAATTTGTCAAAATAGAAGTTTCTGAGTAGGAGGAATAATCTGTAAAAATGGCAATTTTGGTCACTGTGAGGCTTTAAAAAGTGGGTATTCAGTATGGGGCATGATCCAATTGACATTTTGAATCTTTTTTTGTTTAAAACTCTTTTTATTGAATTTATGCACCAACAAGAGAACTAACATTCAGAAACACCAGGCCATGAGTACTAAAGGCAGAGCTTGACAAGCAAAATACAGAGTATAGAGTATTAATCCACAGCATTGAGGCTATAAGAACTGTTACACATAATAAAACCTGGCGTTGGGGGCGTGGCTTGCCTGGCTATAGAATGGCCGTAGCCTAAGCAGGCTCCGGAGACCGCCGGAATTATCCTTAAATATCCTGAGTCAAATGGGCACTAAACACTCCTAAACTGGCTATACTGGCATCGGAAGTGGCCGGGTACTCGTAGAGCAACTTGCGTGCAGACAGCTGCGATAGTCGCAGAGATCGGCTGATTGACACGGATAACTTCCGTGGAGGACGGGTGTTGGCCATTTTGGGCTCTGCTGCACGGCGCGTCGCCCGCTGGTTCTGGAGCTACGTCTTGGTCGCATGCTGTGGGGGACCCCCATCAGACGCGGAGCGGAGAATATCGGAGCCACGGTGTGCCGATAAGAAGAGGCGGCGCGATCTGTCCCGCCCCAGCGGACCTTTCGGCGCGGTGCAGCTGGTGGGACTGCGGACACACTGGGCCCTGCCCCACGGAGGGAGCTGCAGATAGCACAGCGCTTCCCGCTGCATCGATAGTGCACCCGCTACTGCATCGCTGCAGTATAAAGGGCTGGGGCGCTGGTGGGAGCCTCCTGCAGTGCTGGGGAAGCTTGAAGAGCTGTGAACTCGTGCAGGTGATCAGCAGGGCAACCAACATTGGGAACAGGCCTCAGTTGTGAACCCATAATACTTATACAGGGAAACAGGACTTTCCTAGCCCCACATTGATTAGATGCACACAAGGCCAGCTAACTGAGACGGCGATCCCATAGAAATCTATGCATAGTGATATTCCTGATCCATAAGGGACACGCTTTAACAAAGGTTATAAGGTTGGTTTGTGTAAGAGATAGCTCTGCTGCTGGGGAGACCAGGGGTTCATCGGCCTGGCACTGCGGAGTTCCTGGGGACACGCAGCTCTAATTTTGCTTCCCTGACGCCCATGCTGTTTGAGGACTACTACTACTTTTTGAGATATCTCCTCTTGTGTGTACAGCGTGCATCATGGGTAAAGGCGACAAAACGCAAACTAAAATTCCTTTCACTCAGAGGCAATCATCCAGGCTCCGTGACGACGAATTAGCTGCTGCGCCAGCACTGTCGTCAGAGGAGGCTGCGAGCCCGGTGGGTGACATACGCCAAATTTTGGCGGCCATGCAGCATAGTCTTTCATCTATCGACGCAAAAATGGACTCCCTCTCATACAGAATGGACAGGATGTGCGAAAGAGTGGACAAACATGCCGAAAGGATCGACATGGCGGAGCGCAGGATTTCTGAGACAGAGGACACCCAGAACGAAATGGGGGCGGCACAGAAGCAGATGGAAAAACTGATGACATCACTGAGGGATAAGGCCGAAGACATCGCAGCGCGATCAAGGAGGAATAACGTACGTATTCTTGGTCTTGCGGAAAGCCCCTCCACTGGTAATATGGAGTTATTTACCAAAAAACTACTCATTCAACTTCTGGGAAGAGAAACATTCTCTGATGTCTTCGTGGTGGAGAGGGCTCACTGATCGCTGGCCGCCCGTCCTCCTCCTGGTGCGGCTCCGTGCCCGGTGATTGCTCGCCTCCTTAATTATAGGGACAGGGATGCCGCCCTCCGACGTGCGAGAGAACTTAAAACGCTCCGCTACGAAGGATCTGTACTCTCGATTTTCCCGGACTTCACACCGCTGGTACAAGAGGCACGCAAGAAATTCGGCCCGGCGAAACGGAAGTTAAGGGACCTGCAACTTGATTATGCAATGTTGTACCCGGCCAGGCTTAAAGTTAACTTTGAGGATAAGACACGCTTTTATGTGGACCCGAATCAATTGCAAAAAGACCTCAAGAAGTATGGCGCGAACAGATCCGATACGACATCCTCACCGGCGCCCACAGAGGTTGAGCCATCCTCTGGTGATGGTGTGCCCAGAAGTTCACCGGAGGAAGAATAACTGACTAGCTAAAAGACTTGCATGCTTTGGAAGCTGCTCACGCTAAGTGGATTCTCTGTTTAAGCATTATCATTACCAAAATTGTATAATTTAGAAATGTAAACTCATGGTTTAAGACTACTGATGTTTTGCCAGTTCTAGAATCATTACGCTTATGTGCAGCCCTATTGGCTATGCGATAAACAGGCGGTCCTGGTCTTACTGCCCCTCCCTTTTTTCACCTCTTGGGTCAGGCCGCCATCGCCTTCGTGTGTGCACCACATGTTACTGTTTCATGGGGTTTTGCTTAGTTGGGGATTGACACAATTCGGGGGTGGGAGGGTAGGGACAAGTCATAAGTACGTATCTACCTCTTTTGATATGGTGTGGGAGGGTTGGGGGGGGAGTTCTAGAAGGCATTGCAGTCACCGAGCACGAAACTTTGATGATGTTTTATTATGTGCTGAGGGAGCAATATAGACTTAACAATAATGTGACCTGGATGTTAAGCGTCACACATGGCTGAACATAAAAAGAGTACAAATTTGATCAACTTCATGTCCTGGAATGTGAGGGGATTAAATGATCATAGAAAAATAAGGAAGGTGGTAGCATACTTACATAGACATGCTGTCGATGTGGCTATCCTACAAGAAACCCACTTAGCTCCCCCTACTGGAATGCTGTCTCATAGGAGGATGAAGTGCATATGCGCTGCAGCAGGCTTTACATCCCACGCCAGAGGGGTGCTTATTTGGGTGCGACGTAGCTCTGGTATACAACTACAGACTGTTGAGGTGGATGCAGGTGGTCGGTATATCATGGCTAAATGCAGAAAGGAACACTTCATGGTATTGCTGGTGGGCGTGTACGGGCCAAACTACGACGACCCTTCGTTTTATCAGAAATTACATCAGAAAATAACTAAATATTCATATATGCCTATACTTTGGGGTGGTGACTTCAACTGTGTGCAAGACCCGGAGCTAGACAGATCGCATGGGAACGTAAGACCCCCCTCAAGAGCAGCGCGAGTAGTGGCTGACATTGCAATAACAGAAGGGCTACGGGATGTCTGGAGGTATCTTGAACCACAAGTTAGAGACTACACACACTATTCAGCAGCCCATGATATCCACACTAGAATTGACTATTGGTAAGCCTCCAGCCCCTTGCTCTCCTCTATCCGTGATTTTAAACATATGGCCCGCACATTGTCAGACCATTCCCCAGTCTCGTTTAGTTTAATACTTCCTACTAATGCCCTGAACAAACAATCCTGGAGATTCCCTCAGTATTCACTCTTAGATTCTGTCTTCCGCACTGATTTGGGCGTCGCAATTGATGAATACTTCACGACAAACATGGGTAGTGTACCCACAATGTCCTCAATATGGGAAGCCTTTAAATTATATATCAGAGGGATCACTATATCGAAGCACGCAGGGGTGCTTAAGTCTCTGCGTAATCGCATGAAGACTATTGAAAACACACTTAAAGATTCAGAACGGCTCCAACAAAATTCAGACGACCCACGGGTTCTTGAGCAGATTAGGACTTTAGTCACTGAATTTAATGAGCTAGCCGACAGCGAGCTGAAACACTTAGGAAAGTATGCCACAGCCCGTGTCTATGCCGAAGGTGATCGGCCTAGCTCAACATTGGCATCCACCATCAAACCGCAACGTAGTGATAGCCTCATCTTAAATGTGTTTAATAATCGAGATGAATTAGTGGACACCACCCCTGATATCCTAGACGCCTTTGCAGACTACTACCAAGGCTTATACACCTCGAGTGAGACTACAGATACTGAGACAGACGATGATTACTTGGCACACATCACTATGACCTGGTTAAAAAATGAGGACAGGGAACACCTTAGGGCCACTTTGACCTACAGAAATCATAGCGGCCTTGAAAGATATGCCTAATGGGAAGGCCCCAGGCGCGGATGGACTGACAGTGGCCTTTTTTACAAAGCATTTCAGGACAAATTAATCCCGCACCTAGTAAATCTGTTTGAAGAAATTGCCAAGGTAGGGCAGATGCCCCCATCAATGAGAGAAGCTACCATAGTCACACTCTTAAAACCTGGAAAGGAACCTGAGCACTGCTCCTCCTACAGACCATTATCGCTCTTAAATACAGACACCAAACTGTTCGCAAAGGTATTGGCAAACAGATTGTTCCCACTATTGCCTAGATTGGTGGGACCTGAGCAAACTGGGTTTGTTCCTGGTAGATCTTTAACTGGTAATCTTCGAACGCTGTTCGGAACAATAGCACACATACAACCAGAGATAAAAGCAGCGGCTCTCTTTATAGATATCGAAAAAGCTTTCGATTCGGTCGAATGGCGGTTCCTTTATGCAGTGCTGTGCAGAGTAGGGGTTGGGGATGTTTTTATACAACTGGTCAAAGTGCTATATGCACGCCCACAAGCAAGGGTGCGAATTAATGGAGCACTCTCACGGATTATTGACATCACTAGGGGCACCAGACAGGGCTGTCCCCTCTCTCCCCTATTGTATGACCTAGTTGCGGAGCCCCTCATCAGCGCAATACGTGAATACCACGCCTATCGTGGTATTCGATCTCCACACTACAATCTCACGATAGCAGCTTATGCAGATGACACAGTATTATATATACGTGACCCCGAAAGAAACCTGGTTCCCATGCTACAAGAAGTAGAAGATTTTGGCAAACATTCAGGCCTACGCATAAATTGGCATAAATCAATCATATTCCCATTGACTCCTGCCACTACTCCAGTGCAGACTAGTTACCCGTTAGAGCAGACTACTGTCCCGGTAAGGTATCTTGGCATAAAGGTACACACAGACGCGGAGCTGGTCATGTCCTCCAATTATGGATGTGCTATACAGAAGTTGACAGAAGTTATAGACAAATGGATTAGGTTACCGCTTTCAATGCTCGGTCGTATAGCCTTAGCCAAGATGGTGGTGCTTCCACGTTTTTTATTTCTGTTTGTCAATATACCTATTGGACTGCCGCAATCCTTTTTTCACACATTATGCACATTACTCTCGAAGCTAGTATGGGCTGGAAAACAACCTAGGGCTAAGTGGGACACTTTGACGAAGCCATATTCTGAGGGGGGACTGAATGCACCCGACATGGAACGCTATTTCAGAGCAGCACAGACATTGCATGCACATTGCTGGATACATGGGCCTAGTAATCTACCACATCTACTGATAGAAAAGCACACAGTACATCCCATGCCATTACCTTTGTTTTTAACGGGTGCCGCGCGGCCCTCGATGCGTAGGGTTGATCCGGTGCACAGTACCGGTCAACAATTGCCCAAGATTGCGAATAAGCACAATTTACCAGTGGTTTACTCCCCTAAGCTGCCTCTAGATTGGTGCAGCTGGCTCCCCCTCCGAACTGATAAGGACGTAATGCGTACTTTGATTAAACTGAAGCTAGAGCATCTTGGAGATCTGTTTAACGACGGGGTGCTCAAAACATGGGAGCAGGTTTCAGCACAGATAGAGCGGACTACCCCGCTGGAAGCCTTTCATTATTATAGATTTTGTAATGCACTGCGGGCATACCTAGGTAATATCGCGACAGAACCAAAAGCGCTGCCCTCTCTCACATATTTACTGCAATCACAAACCCCACAACGCTGTATAACATTATTATATTTGCTTTTTAAACCACAGGGTGATCAGGACAAAGCGAAGTTCCAAAGGGACTGGGAAGAAGAGCTGGGAATAGAAGTTACCGCAGCGCAGTGGTCCTGGTGCTTTAGTAAAATAAAAATGATCTCCTTGAATGGCAGACATAGGCTCCTGCACTTTAAGTATGTTCACAGAACATATTACACTCCAGCTAGACTTTACAAATACGGGCTCAGAGACACAGACAATTGTTTGCGATGTAATGCTCCAAACGCACATTTCACACACTTAGCATGGGAGTGCGCGGGCATACGTAACTTTTGGAGGGAGGTGATTAGTGTCCTAACCACAATGCTGGGATGTGACATCCCGGAAACACCATTAACTGCTGTACTGGGTTACGATAAGTTAATTCCCAAAGGGATACGTAAGTTAGCGGCCATTGGGCTAATGCTGGCCAAAAGAAGAGTAGCCATGAGGTGGATGAAAGGCCCTTTACCAAAGCTTGCTGATTGGAAAACTGATTTAGCATATTGTTCCACACAGTCTGAAGCCTACAATGAACTAATACCTACACGTTGTGCACCAAAGGATATATGGGGGCCGTATAGAACTTACCTACTAGAGATGGCAGCAACGGAGGATACGCCCGCAGAAACTCGCACCGGAGTGGGATAAATAATAATATATGTCAGTGAATAGAGGAGCCCACCAGGGGATGGGCGAGATGCTGCTTCCTTTTTATCAAGATTATGCACAAACATCTCCGGGGCTACAGTTGCTTATTGTTAATGTTTGGTTAAATATACAGTAGTGGCAAGAAATACTGTTTCGGTCATGTTGCTCAACAACTGTAAAACAGATCGATTATGCTAGATTTGAATGATCTCTGCAAATTGTGCTGTGTGCTGTGATGCCTTCCAATTGGTCAATGTATTGTAACTTGGTTGTACTGAAAAACTGAAAATAAAGTTAAAATAAATAAATAAAATAAATAAATAAATAAAACCTGGCTTTGCAATGGACATGATCAGGTGAGTGAAACATGGCGCCTCGTTAAGTTTTGCCCAAGTTATCCTCCACTTCGCCTTGGGCCATTTACCATAGGCCCACAGCTTGTAGGAGTGCCAAGTACTGCCAAGACGTAAAGATCAGGCGTATGTCCCCTCTAGTCTGTTAGCCTGCGGAGGAATAACAATAGGGAGGGGTGAAGTCCCAACATCCAAAGACTTAAAGAGATGGAGATAAGAAAAGAATAGAATAGGAAAGAAGAGAAGGGAAGGGAAGGGAGGGTGGTTCCGTGGCTCCGTGGTGTAGGGGTGCTTTAAGTGAGAATGATTAAATACCATTAGTGTGGGACTATATCCAAATCCTGCAGGAGGGAGTGTGGGTTCCCCCCACCCTCTATCCCGTGTCATCAACACATGTTCCCCCCCTTGGAAGTATAGGGTCGGCAAAAAGTTGGAGGGCCCTCAACCGGGGTGGGACTGATCGGGCATGCTCCAGTTTAGAGAGGTGTGAGATCAAGGGCTGCCATGTACTGTCAGATTTGGCATCAGTGTGGGCTTGTCTGTGAGAGAGAAGCTCCATCGCCATGACATGCCACAGACGAGTGAGCCATGTCGTGATAGTGCGGGGTAAAGGCCTTCTTCCAATGGAGCGCAATAACCTGTTTCGCTGCAGTGAGCATGTGGAAGAACAGGCATCAGTCGGAGTGTGTCATAGCTTTAAGGGACCTCGGTCGGATCCCTAGTATTGTTATCCCCGGGTCATTCGGCAGGGGAAAGCCCACCACCTCCCTAATGTGGCTCAAGATCTCTTTCCAAAAGATAGAGATAAGGGGCAGAACCACCATATATGTAAAAAGGAGCCCTGGGAAGCCTGACAGCGCCAGCACAGGGGAGCAAGGCCCGGGAACATCTTTTGGAGTCGAAGGGGAGTATAATACCAGCGGGTCATAATTTTGTATGCCGATTCCTGCTGCACGATGCTCTTAAAAATGCGGGGAATATCTCGCCATAGCTGCTCCAATTGGTCAGGGGGAATGTCTTTCTCAAGGTCTGTCTGTCAGTTGTTTTGATAGAGATGGGGAGGCCCTATTTGTGCATGCTGGAGAACTTTGTAGGTCCAGGAAATCAGCCCTCTGGAGCCATCAAACTATTGAACTAAGGTTTCAAACGGGGTAAGTTGCTGTGTCGCGCCCTCCGTGTAGGCAGGGGAGTGGAGCCAGTGACGGATTTGAAAATATTCTATGCATGTTGTTCTAGGTAGGTGAAAATCCGTCCTTCATTGCTCAAAGGATTTGAATCAGCCCGCTTCAAAAAGTTGCTGTATGACCCGTCATTCACCAGCAGCCCACGCAGGAAAGGATGCGGGGGATAGGGCCGGTGGGAAGTCCTGGTTACGTGCTAGGGGTGTGTTGGGGGAGGGGAAGGTGGTTAAGCCCCTAGACACTGCTATCCTGTCCCAAATCTCCAGGACCGTTTTCGTCTGGGTAGCAATATAAGCACTGCGGTGTCTAGCCCCCCGCGGAAGCAGGCTAGGTCCCATAGCGGTCGACAAGCCATGGCCCTATCCATGTGGAACCAGTGTTTCTCACTCTCCCGAACCGCCCACTCCGAGATATAGCGCAGGTGTGACGCCCAGTAGTAAGTTAAGAAGTCGGGGCATGCCAATCCTCCCCGGTCTCGAGGCATCATTAAAACCTTCGTGGAGAAGCGCGGCCTCCCCCCACCCCAAATGAAGGTAGTGACATCCCGCTGTAGGCTCTGGATGTCCCTTTGCGCTATAGGCGTCAGGAGTGCCTGGAAGAGGTAGAGGACCTTAGGGAGAAGTGACATTTTAACCACATTAAGGCGGCCCAGCCAGGAAATGGGTAATGATTTCCATCGCCGGAGGTCCTCTCTTACTGATTTTCGGCAAGCCGGCCAATTCGCCTGAGTCCATGTGTCTAAAGTAGCCGTAATGTTAATGCCTAAATATCGGATAGACCGTGGGGCCCAGTGGAAGGGAATAGTATCTCCCAAGGCTTCCAGCTGTTGCGGGGGGAGAGTAAGGTTAAGCGCCTGCGATTTTGTGAGATTGATTTTGAGTCCTGAGATCAATTCAAAGTGGGATAGTACAGCAAGGAGCTTGCGGGGTCAGTGAGTGTCAAAAGGAGGTCATCGGCGAAGAGGGCTACCTTATGGTCAACCCCTCTGAGGCGAAGGCCTCGTATTTCTGCCGATTGACGAATGGCCATCACCAGGGGCTCCACCGCAAGGGCAAAAAGGAGGGGTGACAACGGGCACCCCTGGCGCGTGCCCCGACGAATAGAAAAAGGAGGGGTAAGGAGCCCATTAACTCTGATCCGCGCCGATGGCGCCGCATAGGGGGCCATGATTTGTGCAATCATGACCGGGCCCAGTCCTATTTTCTGCAGCACTGCTCTGAGAAAGGACCAGTTGACCCGATCAAAGGCCTTCTCAGCGTCTAGGGACAGAAGGAAGGCCGGAATGTTTCGACGTTGAACCTTCTCCACTACGTGGGCTACTCTAAGGAGATTATCCGCCCTCTGTCGCTCCTGAATAAAACCCACCTGGTCAGGCTCGATTAAGCCGGGGAGATGAGGGGCAAGACGTTGGGCCAGAATTTTTGTATACAATTTGACGTCCACATTTAATAATGAGATTGGGCGGTATGATGCGCACAGAGTCGGATCTTTCCCTGGCTTGGGGATGAGCACTATCTCGGCTTCGGTCATCGACGTCGTGACAGCTTTCAGGTCTGAAAAAGAATTGAAGAGTCTCAGCAATGGATCCCGCAGTTCCGGGAAGAAGAGGCGGTAAAATGCTAGGGTAAGGCCATCAGGGCCCGGAGATTTCCCAGTGGGAAAGCTTTTTAACGCTTTTTGGAGCTCTTCCGCCATGATGGGCTCCTCCAATTGTTTCCTAGTCAGGGGTCCGAGCGGCGGCCAAGGGCAAGAGGTGAGAAAGGGATCTATCTGATCCGCACAGATATCCCCCTGATCATAGAGAGTAGAGAAGAACTTGCCAAATTCCTGTTGCTTAGCTTGCTCCGAGGTGGCCCGGCCCCCCCCGGAAGGGCAATTTTAGAAATATGATTACGGGACACCTGGAGGCAGAGACGACGTGCTAGCATGGAGCCCACCTTGTTGCCTCCTCCAAAGAATTTTTGTTTGAGGGCTAAGAGAGCACGTTCCGCCTTATTAACTCTTAAGGCTTTAAGTTGTCCCCGTAGCGAGGCAAGTTGTTTCCGTGCTTGCCTAGAGGGTGCCCTGTGGGTCTGCGTTTAGAGGGATTTGATATCGCTGGCCAGCTTATTTTCCACCAGACGAGACTCCCGCGTGCGGGCGATGGAGATGGAGGTGATTACGCCTTGGATTGTGGCCTTGAAGGCATCCCACAAGACATGCCCGTGGGTTTCTGGGAGATCGTTGGTGGTGAAATACGTTTGTATCGCCTGGCATAATTCTACCACATCTACCTGATCGCAGAGTATATGAGGGGGTAGGTGCCACCTGGGAGTTGAAGTGGGGTTCCTTCCCAGACCTGTCAGAGTAATTTCTAGGTGGGCATGATCAGAAATGGATATATCTCAGATCACTGCAGAGTCTAACATGCGAATGAGAGATTGAGACAGGAAAAAATGGTCGATGCGAGAATATGATTGGTGCACATGAGAATAGAATGTGTAATCCTGTGACCCAGGCTCTTTGTAACGCCAAGCGTCCGTGAGACCCAAGGCTTCGATTTCATGCTTAAGTGCCGCCGACATGGCTCCCGTCCCCTGGAAAGACGAGGCAGTGCGGTCGAGAACAGGATCCCATACTAAATTAAAATCACCCCCAAGGATACTAGGGTCCAGCTCCTGAGAAAGTGAGCTCTTAAGCAGGTTCCGCAGGAATGCGTCTTGTGCGTGGTTAGGTACGTATACATTAAGGAGTGTGAGATGTTTACCCTGCAGAAGAAGTGTCAGTTTTAGGAAGCGTCCCTCTTTGTCGCGCACCGTTCGAGTGACTTGCACGGGAGTGCCTGCTTTGAAGAAAATGGATACCCCTGCTGTTTTGGTCTACGCGGAGGCCCAGATCTGTTTGGGAAATCTAGGGTGGTACATGCGCTTAATGTCCGCTTGCAAAAGATGAGTTTCTTGAATAAAAATGATATCTGGGTCCTGCATGAGAAGGTACCTCCATATTTGTCGCCTCTTGTTAGGGGCATTGAGGCCTTTTACATTAAGAGACAAACATTTAAGGTGTGTCATGGTCCACTTTAGGGGGAGCAAAGCGCAGGCATGCATATAGGTCATCACATCTCATTTGGGCCAACCCCAGTTCCCACCAAGTGGTTGCTCCTAGCGTTGGTATAAGGAGAGAATAGCATGATGAATTTAAGTGATAAGTGATGTACCCTCCTCCCCACGACCATCGGAGTCCCATCCCAATGTACCTCCCAGCGTGCTTGTCGTCCCTCCCAGGAAGTCCAGAGGGGGAGATAGTAGAAGTGAGGAGAGAATCAAGAAAGATAGAAGAAAATAGAGAGGAATGAAGCAGACACAATAAAGTCCAACCGGGCCAAAGAGTACCATTCCAGTCCAAGAGCGGCCCAGTGGTGTGAACCAGGGTGGCTCTGAGGAATGGTGGGGTAGGCCAGTAGAAACGAAGAAGCCGCCGCTGTCTGTCCCCCAGTGGCCGACCAACCACTCGAGCATCCATGGGGCACCAGGGCTTTCCCCGGGCTAGACCGACAGCCCCCAAATGCTGTTCAGGGCAGGACCTACAGACAGAGCACCAATCTATAGAGTTGAAGATCTCATGTTGCCAGGGGAGCCCATCAGTCGTGGCTGCACATTGTGAAGGGATCGACTATGGTTAGTAGTTGTGAGGCCTGTCCGTGAAGGGCCGACAGAGAGCACAACACCGGGGGCAACCCCCCTAACATATAGTCCTTGACGGGCTCTCGGATTCACCCAAGGGACACAGGGCTGCTTTGAGAAGATGACGGTGTAGAACCCATCCACCTCCAAGGGGCCACAGGCCATTAAGCAACCTCCACCTCGGGTCCCGAACCAGAGGGGGGGCCCGATTTTGAGCCCCTTCCACCCGAGAGTTGTGATGCTTCTATTGACTTTAGGTGGTGAATAATGTCTTGTTTGGCTTGGAGAGCCATCGCTGTGGTTTTGGAGGAGCGTGTGCAGGGGGAATGAACCCTGGACTACTCTGGACGTAGAGCAGTCCGGGCCTCTGAGTCTGCAGAGGTGGGGGTGGACGGCCCGGGTTCAGGCGAGATGCGAAGCAGTTGACATGCCTCCTTGAGGGACCTCAGGGATCTGCGTTTGCCCTCCCATTGGAAGATCAGGGTAAAGGGATGGCCCCATTGATACTTGATGTTGGACTCCTTCAGTTTGTCTGTCACTGGCTTGAAGTCCCTGTGACGGTGCAGAGTGAGTGGGGAGAGATCCTGGAAGATTTGGATGGGGTGTCCCTCGTATGACAGATCTCCAGCTGCCCGTGACACTCGAAGGACTGCCTCTTTCTCAGTAAAGAAATGTACCCGGGTCAAGATGTCTGGGGTCAGATCGGCCTTACCACGTGGAGGCGCCACTCTATGAGCTCTGTCCAGTGTTGGAGGGGAGGCGTCATCGTCTCCCTGCACCACCTGTAGGAGGTCCGCGATGTAAGTCATGATATCTTGGCCCTCCGCCCCTCGTGGAACACCCCTAATGCGGAGGTTGTTTCATCAGCTCCGATTTTCCAAGTCCTCCTGCTTTATTTGGAGTTCGATATGCTGTTCCTCTAGTGCCATAACACGGCGCCACAGTTCCTCCTGGTCCTCCGTTCTGGTGTCTAGGGTGCGTTCTAGGTCGTCCACTCTTGAGACAATTTCAGTGACATCCTGCCGGATGTCCATGAGGCAGGACTTGACCTCCGATTTGAGGGAACTTATTTCACTCTTTATCTCCTGGAGGAAAGTGGACATGAAGGCCTGAGTGATGGGGGCAGCTGCATCAGTCTCCGACTTGGTGGCCATCTTGGGATCTTCCGGACCAGGGGCCTGGGCAGTCCTGGCCCACAGATCCACCACTGATGTGTCCCTGGGCGTCGACTGTACCGCGGTTTTCCCTTGTGTGCCGCGTGTCATAACTTGAGTAGGGGGGCCTCCAGGTTACAGGCGTCGCTCCTTTTGTCCAGCCCGGGAGCTCTACTACCACCATCAGGGCACATCCCTGCCAGAGAGGCTCCGTGAGGGAGGTCGGGGCTGAGTATTCCTGGAGGCTGGAATCGACGGTCCTCATCTCAGGTCCCCAGCAGGCCCCAAGGGATACTCCGTGTGCCGGCCTAGGCCTCTCAGAGATCCAGTGTCAGTCAGGGGTGCAGGCCCCTCGGGGGTCCAGTTGCTAGCAAGGGCACGGGTCTCCCTCTGGGGGTATGCTCAGTGGTGCAACCTTCTTGCAGGTGACCCTTCCCTCCACAATCGGGTTCACCAGGAGAGTTTCCCAGGGAGGGTCAGAGAGAGATCAGCTCTGAACAGCACGGGCAGGCCCCAGCCCATGCAGATGGCTCCAGCGCCCCGACTGGGGGGGAGTCGATAACCAGAATCCGGCCCACAGATGATCCGACTTCGGTGCGGCTGTCCCCCCAGTGCACATGCGTCGCCTTCAGGGGAGAGCGTGAGAAACAGCAGCCAGTGCCCAGCAATCATGCTGCTCAAATCTGCTGGGAGGATTTCCACTCACTCCGGCAGGACCCCACCGGCCAGGCCCACCGGTAGCCGCATGCCTCAGGCCCCAGGAATGCTCCGGGGCAGCGTTGGACGTCAGCTGAGGATCGCTCTCCCCGCCGCCGCTAGCCCCGGGCCCGGCGTGGGAGAGCGGGCGTCCTCGCCGCCTCTGACAGGTAGTTCTCCTTCGATTTGCCCCTACTCTAGCTGGTTGCCCCCACCGATTTAGGTCCACACTTGGAGGCGTAGGGAGATTTGGCCCCAGTCCTCTCAGGGGTCTGCGTCCCCGTGCCAGATCCCCCATCCGCTAAATACACTCTGTCCAGGGGGGGTTGGAGATTGTATACTACCCCACGCGATGGCGCGCTCCCAGGGCCTGGGCAGCAGGAGAGGCCCACGCGTGGTGGGGGCCAGGCCCTGTCCCGCTCCGAGGGAAAAGGCTCAGTCCCCGGGTCCGCACTCACCTCCGGCTCACCAGACCAGTGCCCTTCTCTCAGGCCTCGACCGCCTCACCTCCGGGGCCTCCGCTGGAGACGCCAGTCGCTGGTTGCTCCGGCCGCTGTCCACCGCCTGGACCAGGCCCGATCACGGCCCGTCACACAGGGCGGCAGCCAGACCCGATCACGCCATCCGGAGCCCCCACGGGATGCCAGGCCAGCCGCGGAGGAGGCAGTGGAGAGAAATTCGTCCGGGGAGTCCTCGGCGCTCAGCCTCCGGGTCTGCCACAAAATCCGGAACTCACGCTGTGGACAGGCCTCTCCAACCCCTCCGGGCAAGATGGCGGAGCACCTCGTCGTGGAGTACCGTCTGTCCCACTCCCGGGTGATCGGCAAGCTCAAGTCCCCAGTGCCCCCACCAGAGCACACAGGGGGGAACGCTCAGCAGTTGGGGGGGTCTCGATCACACCCCCGTGCCTCTAATTAGCTGGAAATGCTGGGGGGGCCGGCATCTGGAGGACGGAGCTCTCGCGACGTGCGTCCTACCCCATCGAGGTCCTGGCCACGCCCCCTTGAATCATTTTTTGTACAGTCCAAAAAATGAATTTTCTGATGAAAAGCGATGACATTTTTGGAACTAAAAAGTGTGTTTAGAGTCATTTTCCTGCTCGAAATTGGTCAAAATAGAACTTCTGAGTAGGTGAAAAACCTGTAAAATTGGCAATTTTGGTCACTGTGGGGCTTCGAAAAGTGGTTATTCAACACGAGGCACGATCCAATTGACATTTTTAATCATTTTTTGTACGGTCCAAAAAATGAATTTTCTGATGAAAAGCGATGACACCGGAACTGTCGAACTTTCTCCAGATGGTCAGTAATGGTGATGTTTGAATGTTTAATGTTTTGACTGTAAATGACTGTTGGATGTGAATTATCACTTTTGGAATTAATATAAGTGTGTTTAGAGTCATTTCCCTGCACAAAATAAGTCTAACTAGAAACTGCTGAGTAGGAGAAAAAGTCTGTAAAAATGGCACTTTTGGTCACTGTGAGTCCTAAAAAAAGTGGTTATTCTACATGAGGCACGATCCAGTTGCCATTTTGAACCATTTTTTGTAAAGTCCAAAAAGTCAATTTTCTGTTAAAAAACAATGACCCCGGACCTGTCAAACTATCTCCAGAGGGTCAGTAATGGTGATTTTTTTAAGGTTTAATCTTTTGACTGTAAATGACTGTTGGATGTGAATTATCACTTTTGGAACTAAAATAAGTGTTTAGAGTCATTTTTCTGCCCGAAATCTGTCAAAATAGAAGCTTCTGAGAAGGAGGAAAAACCTGTTAAAATAGCAATTTTGGTCACTGTGGGGATGTAAAAAGTAGTTATTCAACATGAGGCACGATCAAATTGACATTTTGTTTCATTTTTTGTGCAGTCCAAAAAATCAATTTTCTGATGAAAAATTATGACCCCGGACCTGTAGAACTTTCTCCGGATGGTCAGTAATGGTGATTTTTTAATGTTTAATCTTTTGACTGTAGATGACTGTTGGATGGGAATTATAACTTTTGGAACTAAAAAAAGTGTGTTTAGAGTCATTTTCCTGCCCGAAATCGGTCAAAATAGAAGCTTCTGAGTAGGAGGAAAAACCTGTAAAAATAGCAATTTTGCTCATTGTGAGGTTTTAAAAAGAGGTTATTCAACATGAGGCACAATCCAATTGACATTTTGAATAATTTTTTGTACAGTCCAAAAAATCAATTTTCTGATGAAAAACGATGACCCAGGACCTGTCGAACTTTCTCCAGATGATCAGTAATGGTGATTTTTGAATGTTTAATCTTTGACTGTAAATGACTGTTTAATGTGAATTATCACATTTGGAACAAAAAAAAAGTGTGTTTAGAGTCATTTCCCTGCCCAAAATCAGTCAAAATATAAACTGCTGAGTAGGAGAAAAAGTCTGTAAAAATGGCACTTTTGGTCACTGTGAGGCCTAAAAAAGTGGTTATTCAACATGGGGCACGATCCAATTGCCATTTTGAACCATTTTTTGTACAGACCAAAAAGTCCATCGGGCAATAAGCACGTCCACAGTCCCTAATGGGGTAAAAGGCCGCTTTATTGGACAGGTAGGCAAATCTATACATATTTATATACAAATCAGGGCTCACTAATACATATTCCAAACTATCACCCCCCGCCCCTAAGCAATTTACCCCAACAACAAACTTACCCAACATTGGTCGGCCTAATCCTCCTCCCCAAACCCCTATCTACATCTCCTGCCTACCTCTTGCCTCCAACCTCGTTCCCTTGCTTCCCTCTGTCCGAAGCTATTCCTAATGCCCCCAACCCTTCCTGCCTGTCTTGATCTCCTCCAACTCTGCCACCTGTCCAAGCGACAACCACCGAAAATTACATAAAATTTTGCTTGAAACTAGGAGACAATAAAAATACTCGATTCAAGGGTGGGTGGGCGGGCCAAAATTTGCTTCCCTACCTCACCGCACTCAGGAGCAAGTGCGCAACGGAATTTTCGCGCTCTTGGTGCTCGCGCTGACTAGCGCCAGCCAATCGAATTTGCCTCCTGTCCTGGGCCATACTAAATGCCCGAAGCTGCCCGGGGGTGGACAATCTGCGAATGCCACCCCCAGGAGCCCTCATCGGGCAATAAGCACGTCCACAGTCCAAAATGGGGTAAAAGGCCGCTTTATTGGACAGGTAGGCAAATCGATACATATTTATATACAAATCAGGCCTCACTAATACATATTCCAAACTATCACCCCCCGCCCCTAAGCAATTTACCCCAACAACAAACTTACCCAACATTGTTCGGCCTAATCCTCCTCCCCAAAGCCCTATCTACATCTCCTGCCTACCTCTTGCCTCCGAAGCTATTCCTAATGCCCCCAACCCTTCCTGCCTGTCTTGATCTCCTCCAACTCTGCCACCAGGAAAAACCCTAACCCAGGAGTTTTTCCTGTCCCCCCCGTTTATAAGGAAATCACATTATAATCTGGATGCTTGTCATCAGTTAAATAAAACATACCACCGATGTCGCCAAACAGGTGAAAAACTTTATTCATCCATTAACAAGTGCTATATCTATAAGCGCACACGCACTCTGTCGCCAAACAGGTGATAACGTATCCGCAATATATACAAGGATCCTACCACATCATTCTAATAAAAAGGAAAAAGGGAGGGGGTGGGGGGTGGATGAAGAAAAAAGGTGGGACTAATGAAACATTGAAAGTAACCTGTGTATCTATTGAATAAACAGCAATGCTGTCGCTCCAACAGCGTATTTTCAACACCATGTTTGTATTTCAAGAATTTTAGAAATTATCTCTTTTATGTTTAAGATATAAATTTCATTGCCAATAAAGGATAAATGAACGCCATCATGCCTAAAAAATTGGTAATCCTCTTTGTGATTTCGTCGTGAATTAACCAATATATTCCATTAATAGAACAAAAACGATGTAGATCTCTGTTCACTTTTCTTCTCGCTCTTTCAACTGCCGTGAATCTGTCTGCCCCCTCCAAACTCTGCGTGGCATCAATGCTGTTAAGACGAGCTGTGCTTTGGACCAGTTCTTTGATAAAAGTTCCAAATCTGTTTTCATCTCTATAAGTAACCCAAGACCTGATAACTGCACTAGGTCATTTTCCCCCAGGTGGATCAGAACAACTTCGGGTTTATTCTTAAAAGACAGCTCGCTCATCAAAGGCATTAACCGACCTCACTTCATGCCACTTTACCCAAACCATGACACAGACACTTCCTCAGAACTAAAACCCAAATTCTTCCTGAAATGCCTTTTTTCTGCTTGTTTTGCAGCCCATTTGACGAATGAATGTCTAATTATACAAACTTGTCGCTGCGACAATGATAAACTTGCCACCAAATCTAAAAAGAAAAAACAATTAATATCTCTGCTCCTAAACTTCATATTCTAACTCTCTTGTATAACGTAAACAACAATCTGAGGACCAACGCCCCAGTTTCTTAACATCACAAGAGAAAATCCCCATCTGGCAGCTTCTGAAGCCGCACCAATGCGGAATGAGTGTGTACCAAAATTGACAGTGTTTTTCCCAAGTTTCTTTAATGACTTCCTCAGGATTGACAGCAACTGGGAAGCTTTGAGCTGAGATCCATCTAGGTGCCGGAAAACAAAATTTGAAGTTGCACCTCCTATTGTTAGAAAATCTAGCCATGCTTGTTTAGGGCACAATGGTCCGTCTATGCTTTGTAAAGTTACTCTTGCACCTTTACCCGTTTGATCTGTTTTAGAATGTTCAAGAAAAATCCATATATTTGAATGAATCAGAGAAACATTCTGTGCTTTGAGATCATCATTGATAGCAGTGCCTAACAATTCAGATATCCTGAAAGCACCAAAAAGAACCAAATCATGCATAGTTTGAACAAACGATATTCAAATGCAGAAAAACAAATCTCATGTAAACTAAGAGTTATCTTATACAATAATTTTAAAGATATTGGCTCTCTTTTATATAGCCCTCTCTTTTTTGTTTTTGCCCAACCAAGTAGGATTCTCCTACCCATCTCCCCTGCTGATGGCTCATATTCCCCAAAAGAACTTCCCATAGAATGACACTCCAGCTAGTTTCCCAGCTATTGTTGTAGAAGAAATGCTCCTTTCTATATTGAGCATAATGAACTTAACTATGTCTTCTCTACGCTGCTGCAACCCTTCACTATTATGAACTCTATACGTAGCACCTGAATCTAAGAACTCCAGCCAAGCTCTTCTAAATGCCAATTTGGTACTCTTTGCTAACGAGTTTTCGATGAGTTGATGCACATTCATTTCGCCAAATCCCATATCTCTCTGGGTACCTGAGTCTTCCTTAGATCCGCTCCGGGCGCCAAACCACGGAATCTCTCCCACTGATAACGAGATAGGGCATCTGCGATGTTATTTTCCACTCCCGCAATATGTTTAACTTTGAATATTATGTTAAACTTTAAACAGCCTAGCATAAATGTTTGTAACAACTTTAACAACTGCTTGTCCTTGGCTTTCGGACCGTTTACTAAATCCACTACATTTCTGTTATCTACATTAAACAACACTGTTCTATTTGCCAGCTTCGTTCCCCAAACAGCCAAAGCAACTATCAATGGAAAAAATTCCAAGAATGCTATGCTTTTCTTTTCTGCAACCCACCTGGCTGGCCATTGTTCTGCGCACCATTTTCCCTCCCAAAAGAGGTCGAAACCGTTGGCACCTGAAGCATCTGAGAATAATTGCATCTGCCAAACGAAATCCTCATCCAACGAACAGATTGTGACACCGTTAAATTCTTTCAAGAACCTCAACCACACCTCGAAATCCGCCCGCATATTGGCAGTTATCCTGATTCTATGATGTGGTAGTTTAATGCCTGACATGGAAAAACCCAGACTCCTGCAAAATGTTCTGCCTGCCCGTATGACCCTGCAGGCGAAGTTTAAATGACCTAACATCCGCATCAGCATGCATGAAAAACTTGCATTGGCTTCCAATACGACAAAGAGCAGTATTCAAGCTGCTCTGTCATGCACACAAAGTACTATATCTAAGTGGACCCAGAATTCTCCAGGGGAGAATTGAGTTCTATGTCCCTTCAAGGAGCCTTCGGTCACTCCATCAAGCATTAGCCAGAACTAAACGCATCAAGAAAGTGAGGACCTGGGGACGGTCTTTCTCATACTTAGCAGCTCAGAGATGGAATGAACGCCCCTTGGATCTACGTCTTACAACCGATTACCTGACATTCCGGAAAAAGCTTAAAACTCATCTGTTCCCGAAAAATTAACAACCATTAACTCTTCTATACCAGCAGCCAAGCATTGTTGCGACCAGCGCCTTGATATCCCTTGGGATGAATGATGCGCTCTACAAATAAATAAATAACAAACATTGAACTTCAGACAATGCCAATTTGTCCGCTTTACTTGCATATTCCAATAGTCTGGTTATTTCAATTATTTTCTTTTCAGGGAGTCTAGCTTCCATTCTATGCGTATCTATTTCAATGCCGAGATATGTTAGACAGCAACTAGGGCCTTCTGTTTTGTCTTCTGCTAGAGGAACCCTCATGTCTTGTGCAAACTCTTCGAAATCCTTCAATGCCTTTGCACAAAGCTGGGAACCCGCAGCCCCCATGAATAAAAAATCATCAAGATAGTGTGTCACTTCATTATGTCCTGTACGAAAAGAGAAACACCACTGTAGGAATGAGGTAAAAGATTCAAACAGCCTGCAAGATATCGCACAACCCATGGGGAGAGCCTTATCCACAAAAAATTTGCCTTCAAAATAGATACCGAGCAACGAAAAATCAGAGGGGTGCACTGGCAATAATCTGAAAGCTGACTTAATGTCACATTTAGCTAATTCAGAGTCCCCCCCGTGGTTCTTATCATCATTATCAGAGAAACCTTGAGGCCATGATAGGTATTGGATCATCCTGAATTCCCCTTCTGTTTTCTTAGGAACCACACCTAATGGGGAAACAATGAGATTGTCTAACGGCCATGACTCGAAAGGACCTGCCATCCTCCCTTCCTTCACCTCTGTCAGCAATTTTTTCCTTACGATGTGTGGAAATTCATTTACAGACTTTAACAGACTTTAAGTTTTGTGCAAATCTGCGACATCTAGGCCCTTGATATCCCAATTTGAACCCTTCTCTGAAACCCCATTCCAGTATTGTTGCTTCCTGCGTATCAGGATAGAATTTTAACCATTTACATAAATTGTCCACCTTAATTGGAGTAGAAGCCCTTGTTCCCAGACTGAAAAGCAAAACCTCTTCCTCTGTTTGGAACCCCTCCTCCCCAATTGGATTGTTCTCCAAAACATTGCATAACGGCGTGCTTCCCACCACACCTTGAGCACTCGTGCTTATATTTGCAAGGGTTTTTTGTACAGTATCCTTTATTAAAATTCCAGCATGTGCCAGATACAAACGTTTGTGGTCTATTCCAAATACCCACCCCCCCTAGGGTGGGTCTGTTCTGAAAGGGCCGATTAGGAACCGCTAGGCCGCTAGCCGTATGCATGGATGGTGGAGGCCGTTGAGGGTACATTCATTGAACCCAGAGTTCATTATCTACCTCCCCCCATGGCTTATCTGGAATTAACATTTGTCTGGCTCGAAACTCGTCATCGTAGTGTAACCAGGCATAACCCCCAAATTCTGTAGAGGCCTTCCGAATCGTGTCCAAATATTTAAAGATCGCCACTGACCTATCAGGAAACTTTTCGCAGTATACACTGGCGAAAATAAGGAAGGCTGAAGTCCATGTATCTATATTAGTTGGCACCCTTGGTCTCTTTGCCAACTCCCACGCTTCCTCCCTTGAACCTTCTTTTGCTTGTATTTCCCTATGAAGAAGTTTAAACACATCAATAAACTCCCTTTCCAGATCTTTTCTTTCGTAGCCTTATTTAAATGAGCACCCAATGGCATGGACAAACCCATATAAGGTAAACGTCTCAAAGTCGATGTATTTAGTATTTCACCTTCTGCTTTAGTATTTTTATCTGAACTTACAGTAATTTTAACCTTGTCATCTGCAATCTCACCGTCTTTAACCACCTGACTAGCTGCATCTTGTACTGTGACCTTAATATGTTCACTGTCCGTTCCTACACTTTTATCTACACGTAAACGTTTGTGAATAAACTGTGTGTGTACCTCACCTCAATCAAAACTCTTTTCTTCGTCCCCTTATTTTGATGTCTTGTACTGGGTCTGCCCTGAGCGCCTTCGCTTTCTTTGTCCTGTGAAAAATAAATTCTAGAGACATTTTTAGTACACCCCCCCTTTTCCCTTAGAGATTCCTGAAAGCCTTGTAATAGCTCTCCCTCATCCGAAATTTCTCCTTCTTCTAAAGATTCATTATCATCGTCGAGCAAAGGTGTGCCTACCACCCCGATATTCCCTACACTACCACCCCTCCTACTGCCACTTGGATGTTCCCCGTCCCCTATACCCCCGTCATATATTTTCCAATTAATAGCTTGTGTATAGTGAGAAACTCTTTTTGCGTCCAACGGCATGGGGAATTCCTCTTGAAAATCCCCCTCCTCTCTGTTTCTTACGTTGCAGGACGCTAGAGGCCTGACCGAAAATTCTTTACTGCCCCTTCTTGTGCTTGGCAGTATCTCGCCCACATTGGGCTGCAAAACACTTGAACTTGCAGCCGTGAGATATCTATTCTCTTTCAAATTTAATAACCTGTTTTCATTATTAATCTCTTTTGGTATCCACACCCATTGTCCAACATGTTCAGGTTCCAGTGAACGATTAACTGACTAACCTCGTTCTTGCTGGGTATGTCAATAAAGAGGTCTTTGTCATTATCTGCATCTGCACTCTTTGAAAAATTAAATGCATCGTTAGTAATTTGCTGAGGTAATGTACTTTGAACCTCAACTGTAATTGGTTTTTGCTTTGACAGTAAAATAGTATCGCCCCCTCACTGGATATTATGGGTGACAAACATCTGTCATTAGACATTTCTACTGTCAACTCAGTATTTTTAAATTGTTTCTTCCCAAATATAAAAATGTCTTTTTTCCCTCCCCAATCATGTTGCTTTCTAATGGCAGGGCTTTGCGGCTCCTCTAAATGTCCACTAGGTGGGGTAATTTCATCAAAATTCATAGCACATGAGTCTTTCTTTACTGACACCACTCGTTTGTTATTCCCTTTCTTTGCAGGGACAGAGCAAGGCACTGTGCGTGTGCGCGGCCTGCCCCTCATTCTTTTCGACGTGCTGGGCAACATTGGAGCAGACGGAGACTGTGTGGGCTGCCGGTTAAGCTCAGGTGAGGCGCCGCTCAACAAATGGTCCATACTGTGAGAAGGCGCTGGTGAGCCTTCGCTTGAAACGCAAGCGGTCAGGGCAGCTGACACACCGCCCGCAGCCTTCCGCTTACGCTGCTCAAAACCCACCCACGCCTCAGATAAGACTCCGGGCACAATTAAGTCCTCCCTCCTGGCCTCGCACAACGCGCGGAGCGCTTCCCGAACGGAAGCAGCTGCCTCCATACTCAATAAGGCTCAAAAATGTTAATATTAAAAAGCTACCACAAAGCAAAGCCCCAAAATTCGCTTCCCTACCTCACCGCACTCAGGAGCAAGTGCACAACGGAATTTTCGCGCTCTTGGTGCTCGCGCTGACTAGCGCCAGCCAATCGAATTTGCCTCCTGTCCTGGGCCATACTAAATGCCCGAAGTTGCCCGGGGGTGGACAATCTGCAAATGCCACCCCCAGGAGCCCTCATTTTCTGATGAAAAACGAATACCCCGGACCTGTCAAACTTTGTCCAGATGGTCAGTAATGGTGATTTTTGAATGTTTAATCTTTTGACTGTAAATGACTGTTGGATGTGAATTATCACTTTTGGAACTATAATAAGTGTGTTTAGGGTCATTTCCCTCGCCAAAATCAGTCAAAATTGAAACTGCTGAGTAGGAGAAAAAGTCTGTAAAAAATGGCACTTTTGGTCACTGTGAGACCTAAAAAAGTGGTTATTCAACATGAGGCATGATCCAATTGCCATTTTGAACCATTTTTTGTAAAGACCAAAAAGTCAATTTTCTGATGAAAAACTATTACCCCGGACCTGTCAAACTTTCTCCAGATTGTCAGTAATGGTGATTTTTGAATGTTTAATCTTTTGACTGTAAATGATTGTTGTATGTGAATTATCAATTTTGGAACAAAAAAAGCGTGTTTAGAGTCATTTTCCTGCCCGAAATCCGTCAAAATAGATGCTTGTGATTAGGAGGAAAACCTGTAAAAATGGCAATTTTGGTCACTGTGGGGCTTTAAAAAGTGGTTATTCAACATGAGGCATGATCCAATTGACATTTTGCATATTTTTTTGTACAGTCCAAAAAAATCAATTTTCTGTTGAAAAACGATGACCCCGGAACTGTCGAACTTTCTCCAGATAGTCAGTAATGGTGATTTTTGAATGTTTAATCTTTTGACTGTAAATGACTATTGGATGTGAATTATCACTTTTGGAACTAAGATAAGTGTGTTTAGAGTCATTTCCCTGCCCAAAATCAGTCAAAAGAGAAACTGCTGAGTAGGAGAAAAAGTCTGTAAAAATGGCACTTTTGGTCACTGTGAGGCCTAAAAAGTGGTTATTCAAAAGAGGCATGATCCAATTGCCATTTTGAACCATTTTTTGTACAGTCCAAAAAGTCCATTTTCTGATGAAAAACGATTACCCCGGACCTGTCAAACTTTCTCCAGATGGTCAGTAATGGTGATTTTTGGATGTTTAATCTTTTGACTGTAAATGATTGTTGTATGTGAATTATCAATTTTGGAGCTAAAAAAGTGTGTTTAGAGTCATTTTCCTGCCCGAAATCCGTCAAAATAGATGCTTGTGATTAGGAGGAAAAACCTGTAAAAATGGCAATTTTGGTCACTGTGGAGCTTTAAAAGTGGTTATTCAACATGAGACACGATCCACTTGACATTTTGAATCATTTTTTGTACTGTCCAAAAAATCTATTTTCTAATGAAAATCGATGACCCCGGACCTGTCGAACTTTCTCCAGATGGTCAGTAATTGTGATTTTTGAATGTTTAATCTTTTGACTGTAAATGACTGTTGGATGTGAATTATGACTTTTGGAACTAAAATAAGTGTGTTTAGAGTCATTTCCCTGCCCGAAATCGGTCAAAATAGAAACTTCTGAGTAGTAGGAAAAGTCTGTAAAAATGGCAATTTTGGACACTGTGAAGCTTTAAAAAGTGGTTATTCAACATGAGACATGATCCAATTGACATTTTGAATAAGTTTTTGTACTGTCCCAAAAATCAATTTTCTGATGAAAAATGATGACCCAGGACCTGTCGAACTTTCTCCAGATGTTCAGAAATAGTGATTTTTGAATGTTTAATCTTTTGACTGTAAATGACTGTTGGATGTGAATTATCACTTTTGGGGGCATATTCACAAGGACCTACCGCCGATATAACTCCACCTTAACGCATCCAAAGTGGAGATAGATTCAACACCCCATTCACAAGCGGGTACAAACTGCAGACATCCCCAGTATACCCGCGATAACTGCCCCAAAATTTATCTCCACGGTGGACACCACCAACTAACCCTAATGAGATGCAGAGTAGGCGTTCCCGTGCAAAAACACACAAAAAAACCACAACACCACTTTCACAACAAACTGCCAGATCTGCGATGCGAACCAAAAACAGGCGATAAGCCGCAGTATCACCAGTGATTTAACACCTGCCTTTTGCTGGTGTTAAGCAGGACAACTACCTGCAGCATGAAAGGGAGCCCAGCCAAGAGCCACACCCGAAGACCCACAGATGCCATGGAGACAATGATCATGCAGCTCGGATACCCATGAGGGCCACAACACCCACCGCCACCACCCCCAGCCCCCCCCGGCCCCCCCATGGACATACACATACCGTGCACGACACAAGAGCCACAAAAAGCGCATGATGACGCACATTGTCAAAAAATGACACACATGTATGGCCAGAAGAACGAGAAACAGTCACACAGCACTGAAGTAACAACCAAAAACGTTATTGAAACACAACACAAAACACCAATGCGGAAGACTCCTGTCGGGTCCGTCCAGGACAATCACAACGTCACACCCTGGAAAATAAACCACAAAATCAGAACGTGTGCCATGCACACATCAAAGGAGCGAGACACAGAGAAATAGAGAATGAAAGAAAGGCAGAGAGAGAAAGAGAGAGAAGGAAAGGAAGGGAGAGAGAGTGAGAGAGAGAGGGAATGAAGGGAGAGAGTGAGAGCGAGAGAGTGGGAAGGAAGGGAGAGAGAGAGTGAGAGAGAGAGGGAAGGAAGGGAGAGAGAGAGTGAGAGAGAGAGAGAGGGAAGGAAGGAAGGGAGAGAGAGAGTGAGAGAGAGAGGGAAGGGAGAGAGAGAGAGACCCCACCACCCCTGCTCACCCAGGCCCCACTGTTCACCTGCTGCCACCGGTGTGTCTCCAACCACGTGCCGGGATACACTGCAAGCCACCAGGTCTGCAATCTGTAATCAAGGCCAGAGTCAATCATGGCAGAGTCCATCACACAGCACACGGCAACAACGCCTGTCCATCCCTGCGCATGCATGAAGCCGCACCCTAAACCCTCCTGCCGGCCAGCGCTGGCTGTCTGCGCTTTCGCACCCCGGGCCCACTGCTGACCTGCCGCCAACGGTGTGTCCACCAGTGGGCACACCACGTGCCCGTGCAAGCTCCAGGACCCGGTCCTGCCACCATGGCATGGTCCACATCATGCGGACCCGCCCCGTGGCCCAGCTGGTCCCACACATGATGCTGAGTCCTGAGGCATCAATGGCAGAGACCACATCAGTGCACACGTCATCATCGCAGGCTGCACACCCGCTCAGCTATTTCGGTGCCACTAACCCTGTGCAACCCCAGCCAGCACCACTTGGTGGTAGGCCCCTGATGGGTGCAAGGCTTCGGGTGCCACTAACCCTGTGCAACCCCAGTCAGCGCCACATGGTGGTAGGCCCCTGACGGGTGCAAGGCCTCGGGTGCGACAAACCCTGTGCGCCACAACTCATGGGCCCTTTATGATTGAGAACCGTGGAACGTCCGTCATCCAGTCACCACCGGCAGTGGGGAATGTGATGTCATCGGCCCCTTATATTGGTGGGGTCACATGGCCTGTGACGCCTGTGCCGGATGGGTGTGGTGTGTGTGCAGACCTGCCCTCAAGGAGTGGCCGTGACATGCTGACAACTAGACCAGTGACCTGCATACCACCAGCTTGTACGCCTGCGACATGTAGCTATGTGGGCCCTCCCTCGGAGCGTAAGCGGAGTGGTCTGGGCTGGCATACGCCAGACCAGCGCAGGGCTTGCAACTATGACTCGGGGGCTCTGAGTGTGGTTCAGTCCATGTCCGGACGAGGGAGTGACTAATGCGTGTGTCCCTGTTGTAGTGTCCATGGCAAGCGGAACACAATAGGCAATGTAGCACACTGTCACTGGCATCCCACTAGATGAGCATCATTGACGTGAGGGAAATCACTGTCCCTACATTCATCCACACATTCATACATGAATGATGAAAGCCATGACACAGCAGTGCGTTTCTGGATGTTTATTGCACATCCAGTGGAGTTTTGCAGCTGGGGCGGTACATGGCCATGCCAAGCACACCACACAATATGTGCCCGTGGAGGGCCAGCCAGAGTCCATCCGGGGATGACAAGTACTGCGGAAGAGGAAGGGTACAGTCCGCAGTCTGGTCGCTGTGTCATTGGGCATCAAACAGGATATAGCAGTCCATGTCGCGGTCCAAGGTGAGTGCAGCGGAATGTATCAGGGGTCAGTGACAGGTCATGGGGCCATGTGCGGCACCAAGCAGAAACAGGCAAGGTGGCGGACATGAATGCTAGTGCCTGCTTCTGAACTCATTCCCATCCATGTCCTCGGATGTGTGCTCTGCCCCACCTGTGGGTGTTGCAGTACCGGCTGTGGCACTGTGTGTCACTGACACATCAGGGGCTGGAGGAGGATTGTCAGCCGCACTGTGTGGCAGTGACACATGAGGTGCCGGAGTGGATACGCCTGCCGCACTGGGAGGCACTGACACACCAGGGGGCGGAGATGTGGATGGTGTGGGGGCAGCAGCATTCATCATCACCACGCCTTGTGGCAGCAATGCCATGATGAGGATCTGCAGAGCCTGGTAGATCCCAGCTACATTTCGCTGATGTGCAGCGGTGGCTGCCATCCTTTCTGCCTCCATCCGCACCATGTCCTCCATAAGCCTCCGCATGTGTGCCAGCTCACGGCTGGGATCGCTGGAGCCACTCTGAGCGGACAGGTGTTTTTGTCTCCGAGTCATGACTCCAGCGATGTCAGTCAGGGCTCGTTGGAGACCATGGAGCGGGCCGTGGGTGTCCATTAGGGACTGGAGCTGGTCCCTGATGGGACCTAGACACCCATGGATGGTGTCCAGTTTGGTAGCCATGAGTTTGAACCCCACCTGCACCTGCTCAGCCATCTCCCTCTGGCCCTCCAGCACATGGCGTTGGAAGGCCATGTGTTGTTCCTGGGGGTCTTGGGAGACTGCCGGGGCTGTGGGTGCCTCCTGCTGGGTGGTTTGTGGAGTGGGTGGGATCTCCTCGATGCAGCTGGGCTGCCCTGGTCCTGGAGGTGATTGGCGTATGAGTTCAATGATGTCTTGGAGGGCTTGGGTGTCGATGCTGGTGGTGTCCTCCTCGTCATCAGTGAAGAGTGGCTGGGACTGCTCTGCAGGAGGTGTTGACGGTGCCCCTGCAATGTGGAAGGGAGATGGTGTATTACAATGTGTCCGCATGTATGTAGCCGCATGGTACAGGTTCACATTCAGACAGCATGGCATTGTACAAATAGTGACAGTCTGTGGATCAGGGCCATGATCCAGAGTCATTGTGGGTGTGCACTGTGCTCTGCTTGATTGTGCATGTGTGCCATTGTGGCCATCTCCACCCGTCCCCTCAGTACCTGGTGGTCACTCACCCTGTTGCAGTTGTGTTGTGTCCTGTCGAGCAGTGTCCGGTCCCCCGACTCCTGCCACGGTCTCCACACTGATGACTGTCGACACCAGCTCCTCCATGTCATCCAGCTCCAGCTGTGGCGCTGGGCTCCCACCTCCAGTCTGCATTGCTGCCTTCTGGTTGGCTGCGAGTTTCTCCTTGGTCTTGCGCTTGATGTCAATCCATCGCCTCTTGACCTCGTCCATTGACCTCTTGTGCTCTCCGACGGCATTCACATTGTCCACGATGTCCCACCATATTTTATTTTCGGTTCCCAATGACACGTTGGAGGTGACGAACAGTTGTTGATGGTGTTCCATCACCTCCGTGACCAGGATCCTGTTTTCCTGCGTACTGAACTTCGTCTTCCTCTTCTTCTTGTCCTTGCCCTTCCCTGTCCCCGAGGTCCCAGGCTGGTCGTCCGGGGTGCTTGTGGGGTTGCGCTCGTCCTCTGCGCCTGCTCCGGCTGCCTCCATGGTGCTTGTGTGCTGGTCATTTTGTGTTTGTGTGTTTTTTCTACTTTTATAGTGGTTTTTCCCGCCTGCCATGTGTGTATTGTAGGCCTGGCGCTGCTTATCGCTGATTTCCTCATCGCGCTTTGGTCCTTCGCATGTTTTATCGCGTTGAGGTTTGTGTTTTTATCACGGTCGCGGTTGTTGTATCGCGGACATTTGCCGCGTTTTCGGGGAACCATCGCATGGTGCCCCCGTCTTGTGAATTCCAGGTTAACACGGGGTTATTTTCCCGCGATCGGCTGCGATGTGTAAAGTTGCGTTAATATTTTTTGGAGATGTTTAGCACACGTTCTTGTGAATATACCCCTTGGAATTTAAAAAAGTGTGTCTATAGTCATTTTCCTTCCCGAAATTGGTCAAAATAGAAACTTCTGAGTAGGAGGAAAAAACTATAAAAATGGCAATTTTGGTCACTGTGAGGCTTTAAAAAGGGACTATTCAACACGAGGCATGATCCAATTGACATTTTGAATACTTTTTTGTACTGTCCAAAAAATCTATTTTCTAATGAAAATCGATGACCCCGGACCTGTCGAACCTTCTCCAGATGGTCAGTAATTGTGATTTTTGAATGTTTAATCTTTTGACTATAAATTACTGTTTAATGTGAATTATAGCTTTTGGAACTAAAAAAAAGTGTTTTTAGAGTCATTTTCCTGCCCGAAATCCGTCAAAATAGAAACTTCTGAGTAGGAGGAAAAACCTATAAAAATGGCAATTTTGGTCACTGTGAGGCTTTAAAAGGGGTTATTCAACACGAGGCATGATCCAATTGACATTTTGAATAATTTTTTGTACTGTCCAAAAATCTATTTTCTAATGAAAATCGATGACCCCGGACCTGTCGAACCTTCTCCAGATGGTCAGTAATTGTGATTTTTGAATATTTAATCTTTTGACTGTAAATGACTGTTGGATGTGAATTATGTCTTTTGGAACTAAAATAAGTGTGTTTAGAGTCACTTCCCTGCCCGAAATCGGTCAAATAGATACTTCTGAGTAGTAGGAAAAGTCTGTGAAATTGGCAATTTTAGGGGCTCATTACGATGGCAGTCAGAGGCACCACCGCGGAGCTGGTGGTGGCGGAAAATGCAATTTTCCACACGCCAGCAGCAGTCCTCATGGCCGCCATATTACAATGGGCAAACATAGCCCATTTTCCATCCGCCGTGGTGCGACGTGACCCGCCATAAAAATGCGCACGCCACTGCGGCGGTGGGAGCCAGTCGAGACCCACCACCGTGCGGAATGACGTCCAGACCGCCGTACAAATCAGGATGCCCCAAACAGCCAGTCACACTGCTGCGGAGAAACCACCCAACCAGAGATGGCGGAAGCACAACAGCGGAGCGCAAAACCAGACTCCCGGTCCCCTCCACCCGGTCCCGACCGCAATGGATCCAGCGCTACACGCCTTTCCAGTGCTGTACCTGCTCCACCACCAGCAAATAATGGTTAATGGCCCATTGCAGACAACGCCGCAGGTACGCAACCACACAACTCCACACACAACTACAACACAGAACTTCTGGGCTGACATACGGTTCCTATCCACATCAGACACACTGGTGGGGACCGGAACACATCCCCAAGTGTACCCACACATGTCCTACCTGTCACTAAATCACCCCTCCGCATCCAGGTCACCCACCAACCGCGAAATCAATGCAATGTCCCGGTCACGTCACCGCAGCGGTGACGATGCGGGAAAACATGCGCACAATGTAGTAGGCAGGGCCAGCGCCAGGCATGGGTAGTCCACAAAGATCATAGGGCCACACCTCCACCCTCCACATACTAGGCCCCCCCACACATTAGGGGACACGCTGTGTGCTCCTACTGTGCACCCCTCTGCACAATAACCAGCCAGGTGAACCCAGACCCTGCACCACACACACCAAACAACCAGGGAGACAGTCTCAGCAGGTGGGGCTGAAGAGGAACACACAGCACAAAAGCACAGGGGCAGGGCAAACCTCCTTCCGACACACACACTCCACTGATGTCAAGCAAGCTGAGTCCAATCCCAAAATGAACACTCACACTGAATATGAACAATACCCTAACTGTGCACAATGCTTGTCAAGCCACCCAGACACACCCCACACTGACACACAGCCACATACACAAACCAGATGGCAGCAGCAATGGAGGACAAGAAATGAGCAAGACAAAAGTGAGGTGGACAGTGATGGGAACACAAGGAGCCAGCCACAAAGCATTTGTACATCACATGCAAGAGAAGGAACAGATCACAACACCCTTAGGCCAACCAATAACACATGGCTGGCACAGTCAGTGAAATCAAACCACAGTGATCTCTGTGCAACAACTCAGGGAGACAGCAATGCAAGCCATGCATAGGCACAGGGATGATAGGAAGTGTCTGAAGTCAAATAGTGATCAGCCACACATCTGTGCCTCCTTACTTGACATGTGTATGTCATCAGCACAACACACAGGGCCCAGTGACACACTCCATGACTGCCAACCACAACTTGGACCCTACACACATACCCTTCCTCCACCCACCTCACACCTGCACCACCCAACACTAGTGTCAAACACACAGAATGGTGCAAATAATGTCCTGTGAATACACTGACAAAGAATCACACTCCCTGGGGTGCATCCACAAACATCACACACACTCAGGGATGCCTGAAGCAATGCTGGCACAAATACAATAGCCAAACACAAACTTCACAAACAACAGACACAGAAGTACAACAAGCCCAGACATGTGCAGACAAACAGTGGAAAGGCAATGGGATCACCGACAGAACAGGAGTACACAACGCCATCACTCATGACCAATGCACAGACACCATACCCCAACACAGACAAGAAGTGCATCATCTCAAAACAATCATGGACACAAACTGGGAGCAATGGTCCAATAAGAAAAGACAGACATACAACACCACCCATCAAGTCAACATAGTGCAATAGTGTACCACATGCATGCACATGCACAATACTGACAAGTGACAGGTCAAATATGAGAGGAGAAAAAACCAAGGTGCACTTAAAACAAGCTCAGGAACAAGAATACTCCGAAGTGCATGTGACTGACACACAAGTAATGCCCACTACACTTGCAACACACATCTGAATGTTTCACAATGCACAAACAAATCACACACAATGACATGCAAAGAGAACATCACACACAGAGCATCTGACAGCTGAAATAGACAACACAGGCCAAACACTGCACACATCCACAGCAAACACACAACAGATGCACATGCCAATCCTTCACATTGCAAACACAGCTGTACATCAGGGGCTGCATACCAGGCAATTACAAGGCAACATAGACTCACAGCACTGCATGCACATCAAGTAGTGTGTGCACACCAACCAAACCAGTAGCACACATATCTGAGTGCCACAACATGAACCCCCACAACACAAATCACCACAGCACACAGACAACATCACACTCAGGAAGGTTAGCAGTACCACAGCAAACACACATACAGCTTACCCATCACCTACAGATGCACAAGTCAGGGACACCCAGGTGCAAACAACATGACCAGAGGACTGTGCAGCACAAACAGTTGCAATGCACATGACCAACCATGACTGCAAAGCAGTACAAGAAAATCACACATAACCAATTGGGAAACTGTCCTGAGTGGCACATTGGTCCTGTGCACAGATCAGCACCACAAAGCATAGTGTAACAAATGAAGTGGTGGGGAGGAACACACACTGGCAACCCAAGGGGATAGCCGACATGAGAGTGAAGTGGTGTGCACGTCAGTAGTGGACATGGCAGGAGTGCACCATACACAAATAGATGGAGTGCCCACTCACAATGGGTAGTTAACATAAGCACAGATAGGGGATGGAACAACTCCACATCCCACATGCCATACTGCAGCAAGAAATTGCTCAAGTGACAGCAATGCATGAGAAAACACACCCACAATGTCAGTGTGGCTGAGCAGGTCTGCACAGTGAGCACAAACAGTATCAAGACACATGGCTGATCAACAAAACACAACACTGACTTGCCAGTCACACACTCTGCACACTCACAATTGGCAATAACAAGTAGGTGTCCCCCAGAAGTGCAAGGACACACCAACACACTGCACAACCTACAACTCCCACATGTGCACACAATCACAAGCACAGGGCTGACCAATGCAACCAACAGGCACTCAAATCCAGCTTGACACATGTGTGCAGTTGCCATCGCAGGGGCACACACACATCAACACTACTGACAAAGTCACCCCTTCACACTGCATACTTCATGACCACCCAAGTGCACACATTGTAATCACACATGTGACTAGGACGACAGGCCATCACAAGATGACCATACACCAACACTGCTGTTCACACATCAAGAAAGACCACACAGACATGATGGACCCTGGCCAGCCTGCCTGCAATCCTGTAGATAGAATCCCACTCTGTGCTGGCAGTGCATCCAAACATGACATGTGTACAAATTAGCTAACATCACCATATATTGATCATGATAACAGTAGTTCATCGCAAACTACCATCATTGCACCGCCAAGCCTCAGAGTCAAGAAGAACTGAAGTGCCTGTCACCACTGCAAAACCCAGAAAAAGTTAAAGCAGCCATTGGCAATGTGAAAGTGGCATACAGAGCATGTTTCACATCAAAGCATAGCCACACATACAACCCTTTATTTAGCAAGGACACTGACAAAGCAGACAACTGGAGTAACTGTCTTTATTCACATATGACACAGATAGGCATCAAAAGTAGACAAGAGCAAGACCAGTGGCCAGTCCAAAGTGCAGAGTAGGTACATGAGAACCTGCACAGGGAATGGGCAAACACAGTGATGAACAGCAAGGCCAGTGGCCAGTCCAAAGTGAAAAGTAGGCACATGTGTGCATGAGAACCTGCACAGGGAATGGGCAAACACAGTGATGAACAGCAAGGCCAGTGGCCAGTCCAAAGTGCTGAGTAGGTACATGAGATCCTGCACAGGGAATGGGCAAACACACTGATGAACAGCAAGGCCAGTGGCCAGTCCAAAGTGCAGAGTAGGTACATGAGAACCTGCACAGGGAATGGGCAAACACAGTCATGAACAGCAAGGCCAGTGGCCAGTCCAAAGTGCAGAGTAGGTACATAAGAACCTGCACAGGGAATGGGCAAACACAGTGATGAACAGCAAGGCCAGTGGCCAGTCCAAAGTGAAAAGTAGGCACATGTGTGCATGAGAACCTGCACAGGGAATGGGCAAAGAGTGATGAACAGCAAGGCCAGTGGCCAGTCCAAAATACAGAGTAGGTACATGAGAATCTGCACAGAGAATGGGCAAACACAGTGATGAACATCAAGGCCAGTGGACAGTCCAAAGTGCAGAGTAGGTACATGAGAACCTGCACAGGGAAAGGGCAAACACAGTGATGAACAGCAAGGCCAGTGGCCAGTCCAAAGTGCAGATTAGGTACATGAGAACCTGCACAGGGAATGGGCAAACACAGTGATGAGCAGCAAGGCCAGTGGCCAGTCCAAAGTGAAAAGTAGGTACATGAGATCCTGCACAGGGAATGGACAAACACAGTGATGAACAGCAAGGCCAGTGGGCAGTCCAAAGTGCAGAGTAGGTACATGAGATCCTGCACAGGGAATGGGCAAACACAGTGATGAACAGCAAGGCCAGTGGCCAGTCCAAAGTGCAGAGTAGGTACATGAGAACCTGCACAGGGAATGGGCAAACACAGTGATGAACAGCAAGGCCAGTGGCCAGTCCAAAGTGCAGAGTAGGTACATGAGAACCTGCACAGGGAATGGGCAAACACAGTGATGAACAGCAAGGCCAGTGGCCAGTCCAAAGTGAAAAGTAGGCACATGTGTGCCTGAGAACCTGCACATGGAATGGGCAAACACAGTGATGAACAGCAAGGCCAGTGGCCAGTCCAAAGTGCAGAGTAGGTACATGAGATCCTGCACAGGGAATGGGCAAACACAGTGATGAACAGCAAGGCCAGTGGCCAGTCCAAAGTGCAGAGTAGTTACATGAGAACCTGATAAGGGAATGGGCAAACACAGTGATGAACAGCAAGGCCAGTGGCCAGTCCAAAGTGAAAAGTAGGCACATGTGTGCATGAGAACCTGCACAGGGAATGGGTGAGACTGTACACTGCCATGGTCAGCAACACATTTAGGGGGATAACAATGGGCAGTCCAGGCACCGCTGTGGGAGAGACAGGTATGTGAGGGGGACTTTGACTCAGACTTGGCTGTCAGTCTGACTGGGAGGTGGCTGAGTGTCGGGGCCAGTTGGAGGACTGGACCTGGGAAAGAGAGGACCAGCTGAGGTAGAGGCATCACTGGCTTCGTGAGCCGGAGGGCTGCTTGGACTGGGTGGAAGCGTGGCATGTGGAGGCGGAGACATGGTGCCGTGAGACACAGTGTGGGTGGGAGAATGTGGAGGGGTGCCTTTCCACTTCTTGGGGATGCAATATGGAAGTCTGGTCTTGGTAGGAGTGAGAGGTGGGGCAGACACAACAGGCACACTCTCCACCACAGCTGCATCAGGTGCAGCCGGTGGCTCTCCTTTTGAGGACCTGCTGGATCCAGCGGTACGCTTGGCCTGCCCTTGCCTTTTCCCCTCCATCCCCTGTTGACCATGTGATCCCCCTACAGTGCCCTCCTTTCCCTGCTTCACAGGGCTGTGGATGGGAGTTGAGGTTGTGGGTGAATCTGCCTTAGAGCTCTTTCTATATGGACTCTTAGCAGGCACCAGCTTCTCAGCAGGCACGGCAACTGTCTGCTTTACTTTGGGAGCCGTTTTGGGGACGGGAGTGTCCTTGGATGGGGATGCCTTTGAGGCATGTGAGCCTGAGGCCTGCTTCTTGGAATGATGCCCCTGAGTGTCACCTGAAGGGCCTTTGTGCTCTGTGGTGACTTTGGTTTGTTTGGGGGATGGTGTCTGTGCTCTGGGCCGCTTGGGGTGCTGCTGTTGTGTGCTGCGTGTGCTGTATCTTGAGCCTGAGGTCTGTGGTGTGTGGTCACTCTCGTCAGAAGTAGCCACTGGCAGGGGGATGGCCAAAGGGACTGGAGCTGGACTCTGAGCCTGTGACAGCTGAATGGCAGCCGTCACTGTGGAGGACAAGGACTGGACAGTCCGGTGTAGCCCACCCATGTCTGAATGAATGCCCTTCATGAAGGCAACTACCTGTGCCAACTTTTGGTCATGGTCTAGGAAGGCATTGAGGAGAGTTGTCTGACCCACACACAGCTGGTGCAAAAGGTCCACAGCCTCAACACTGAGGACAGCAGGGGGGACAGGGGCAGGGGCAGCAATGCCTGGGGTGAAGGACACTCTTCCCTTCTTACTGGTTCGAGCATTTGCAGCACTAGTGGATGTAGTTGGGAGGGTGGGCACTGGACGATGTGTGGTGGAAGAGGAGGCAGAGTCCCCGCTCCCTGGGCCCGCCAACATAGATGTGTCACCACTGGCATCAGATGACATTGAGGTTGGTGTCTCTGGCTGTGATTCCTCAAGCAGACTCCTGTCCCCCTCTGAGGCTCTGGTCACACCAGTGTCAGTGTGATCCTGGGTAGCAGTCGTGCTTGATGCCTCACCACTGGTGTCTGTCCCCTGTCCATCTGTGCCCACGGTAGATGCTGCAAGAGACAGAGATGTAGTGTCAGTTCAGTGGCATTAACACAAACATCATATGCAAGCCAAGCACTAAACAAGATGATGATATCCCCATGTTGCACACCACCCTGTGCAGTGACATTGTGCAACCTCAAATCCAAATTCGGATTTTGCGTGCTGTCATGCAAACTTGGCATAAGTGACCCATGTGATGACCACACAGCCAAATAGACTGCCCGTGGCTCAGTGTAACCAGACATACAGATCCCTCTGAGCATACCCAGGGCCCTGAGGGGGGAAAAGATGTACCTCCCAGCATGTTGCCACAGTCACATCTGGAGGCAGCAGAAGGGGACAACACAGATGCAGAAGTCCTAAATATCAGTCCACAATGGCCCTGAGCTCATGCCATCCACCATGTCGTACTTTGGGGCACAACTACAGTTGCTCATTGGTGTCAGATGTGTAGTCCTCACAATACCGACGTCAGGCAATGCACACATTGATGCAAGCACACTCAGATGAGGCACAATGCCGTTCCCTTCCATGGGATGTCCCTGACTTCCCCAATGCAGACGATGCCAGAAGGCCACAACTCAGAATGCAATGTCAAGGGCCATCACTTCAAGGACATTAGAAAGTACAGGTAGGGAAAATGCATGACAGCTGCACCCAACACAGAGGCCACTTACAGGCCATTGCATCACACTAGCAACATCACAGAGCTCAGCACTGGCTCAGGCTTGGAACACATGCAGTCACTCACAACCAAAGTCACTCTTCCCAGAATACTCACCCCCAGCTTGCTGCTGATGCTCCTTCAAACGTGCATCCAGCTCAGGCTGTGTCACAGCTAAGATGCGGGCCATTAGTGGTGTCATGCTCCTGCGCGCAAACCTTCCAGTCCGAGGGAGCAGCCCCAGCGTCATCTCTGCCACGTGTTTGCTCAGCCGGCAGATGTCATCCCACCTCTTGTGACAGTGTGTGTGTCGTCGGTTGGAGACACCCAGAGCCCGCACCTTGCGTGCAATGGCCCTCCACACAGCCTTACGCTGGTGAACTTTGAGCTGCAGGCATGGGAGACAAGAGGGGGAAATATCAGTGACACTGGGTTATGTACCACTACCTCTCAGTATAGGAGCATGATACTAACTCAGCACTACTTCACAGATATGTCGAGCAGAGACAATACAGCATCTCACATAGTACATAAGCATGGGAGAATCATACAAAAACTGCATGCAGGTATGAGGGTGGACACAGTACCTGCCCATCTCATACACATGCAGGATGCCAGCACAGTAAGCTATGAGTAGGTGGCCCACATCTGCTATCAAGTTTGTGGGTGAGCAAGACATACATTACATTGGAAAATATGTTTCGGGGCAGACTCACTGTGTCCAACACTGCTCAGCCCTCAATGTACTTGCCCTGTGAATGGCTCACTGTGTCATGGAGGTCACATTTAGGGACATGATCTTACAATCTCACACCCTTCTCACAAGGTCTGTCATGTGCGATCTGCAGGGCTGAGATAGCTCTTTGATGGATAGTCTAGCAGACAACCCATATGTTTCACTCAGTTCATTCAGTGATGTGTCCTTGTCAGATTGGGCAGTGGCTGTGCAGGACAGGTGGGCTCACACTGAGGTCCAACGTGGGGCTTCGAAAATGTCACATGCAGGGACAATGTGAGAGCGTAAACAGTGCCTACACATGCGAGTCAGTACACATGCTGATGAAAATGGGAGGGCACTGTACAAAAGTACAACATTCTGCTGTGCCATATGTGAATTACTGCCAAGAGTGTCACCCTCTGGCATTTAAGTCCTGTGCATAGTGCTGACCCATACATGGTGGCAAATTTGAGTCAGACACACTTCCATCAGTACCCTCTGGATGTATACCCTTGGTAATGTCACAGATGAGCCTGTGAAGAACATCATGGACCCACACATCCATTCACACAGGAAATTTCAGTCATGACTCCCGCTTAACCAACTTGCTGTGTCACTGTATGGCAGAAGAAACAATGCATCTCCCTCCCATTCTGATGTGCAGCCAGGGAAACGTGAAATATAGCCTACACACCCCTTTCCACTGAAGTCAGCATGCTAGGCAGTGTATGACACAACCCCACACTCTCAGGCACATACTGCAGCAGATCAACTCCATGTGTGCACTCCCTGCACTATCACTTCCACTCTGAAACACTTACCATGACATCTGGAGCACCATATAGCCTCTCATACTGTGTGAGCACCTCGTCCACCATGACCTCCAGCTCCTCAGTGGTGAAGGGACGGGCCCTGATCTTGTCAGTCCTCGCCATCACTGGGTCCAGGAGACAGGAGCAGCAGCAGTTGGTGGTGAGGGGTGTCAGGCAGTAGTGTCTGGAGACAGGAGCAGCAGCAGTTGGTGGTGAGGGGTGTTAGGCAGCAGTGTCTGGAAGCAGTGGAAATGTGAGGCTCTCTCCCACACATATATAGCCCCCTGGGGTAGTTTCAGTGGTTCGAAGCTGCTGCAATTGGTGTTCCAGGTCTGCTTTTTTCAAATGCATCCAATGACCGGCTCCGCGGTGGCGGAGCACCCCTACTGCGATTTTCAAAATTGCTTTAGGCTACCGCGATTGCAGTTCCCATTGGCTGCAAGGGCTTTGGCATTGGCGGTGACACACCGCAGGGGCCAGGCGGTCGCTACCGCGGTCGTGCATCTTTCAATTGCATCCAATGACCGGCCCCGCGGTGGCGGAGCACGCCTACCGCGATTTTCAAAATTGCATTAGGCTACCGCGATTGCGGTTCCCATTGGCTGTAAGGGCTTTGGCATTGGCGGTGACACACCGCGGGGGCCAGGCGGGTGCTACAGCGATATGGCTGCCATACATTGGAGCCAGTGACCATGATCGGGGTGGCGGAGCATGCCAACCGCCATTTGACCATAAACATATATGTATCACTACCGCAAGTGTGGCTTTGGCATAGCGGTGACACACCGCAGGGGCCAGGCGGGCGCTACCGCGATATGGCTGCCATACTTTGGAGCCAGTGACCGTGATCGGGGTGGCGGAGCATGCCAACCGCCATTTGACCATAAACATATATGTATCACTACCGCGAGTGTGGCTTTGGCATAGCGGTGACACACCGCAGGGGCCAGGCGGGCGCTACCGCGATATGGCTGCCATACATTGGAGCCAGTGACCGTGATCGGGGTGGCGGAGCATGCCAACCGCCATTTGACCATAAACATATATGTATCACTACTGAGAGTGTGGCTTTGGCATAGCGGTGACACACCGCAGGGGCCAGGCGGGCGCTACCGCGATATGGCTGCCATACATTGGAGCCAGTGACCGTGATCGGGGTGGCGGAGCATGCCAACCGCCATTTGACCATAAACATATATGTATCACTACCACAAGTGTGGCTTTGGCATAGCGGTCACACACCGCAGGGGCCAGGCGGGCGCTACCACGATATGGCTGCCATACATTGGAGCCAGTGACCGTGATTGGTGTGGCGGAGCACCTTGACAGCACCTATGGACACATCATGCTGTGTGAATGGCCAATGGCCAGTTCTCAACAGTGCACAGTAGACACATGAATCATGGCACAATATTGGGCACACAATGCCAATGTAACATTTATCCCACTGCTGACTACACATGCCATGTTGGTGTATATGATTGAAACATTGGCATGTACTGTGTCAGATGTCACTTGTGATATTGCTGGGCATGTACACAGAACAGTGTTGTGATGGACTCACCAATGGGTACACATGTCAATGTGTGATAGGGCTGAGCAACTCACAGTGATGAATGTCTGACTACACAATGTGCATATTACACTGTCTACTTTGCTTGGCTCATGCACATACTTGTTGGTTGCGCACAGGCTGTGCTCATTGTGTTGTTGATGTGTGCCCTTTTCGACTTACACAAGTAGGTGTGGCAGGTACAGCAGCTAGGTAGGAGACAGTAGTGTTGCTGTTTCACACATATGCTGTATGAACTACTCCCAGGGCTGCTCATGCAAGATGTGGCTATATCCCTTTGGGCATTCACATAGCCAGATTTGTTTTGGAGGTACTCGCTGTGTGAAAAGTGGACAAGTGTACGCACTAGTGTAGCTGAAGGTGTCCCTACATGTAAGTTGGGCTGTAATCTGAACTGTGATGACAGTCATTGTTGGCGTTGTGTCAGTGAAAACATAAGATGTCGGACACATCTCATGGTGGATTGCATTGACATGTGTCCCCTTTCATCTCACCTAGGAGGAGACCAAATGTGCATCGTCCCTTCACAGTGCTGGCAGACATGGAGGATGAGGAGGTCATACGGAGAATCCGTCTGGATCGAGCCACCCTACAAGACCTATGTGCTATGTTGGAGCCACACCTGCGGCCTCGCAGAACATATCCGACTGCTGTCACACCAATGTCTAAGGTGATGGTGGCCTTGCATTTTTTGGCTACTGGATCATTCCAGTACACGGTGTCCAGCGCAGGTGGGATGTCGCAACACATGTTCAGCATGGTGCTACGTGATGTCCTGTCCGCTATGATGACCTACAAGGACAGAGATATCCATTTCCCCAGGAGGCATGAGTTGGCGGCTGTGAAGGGTGATTTTTATGCCCTTGGGCACGTCCCCAATGTTGTTGGTGCCATTGACTGCACACATGTTGGCCTGGTTCCACCACAGGCAAGAGAGCACATCTACAGGAACAGGAAACATTTCCATTCCATCAATGTGCAGGTGGTGTGCCAGGCAGATATGATCATCTCACATGTCTGTGCCAAATTTCCTGGCTCGGCCCATGACTCGTACATCATGCGTAACAGCATTGTGCCTCAGCTGATGGATAATCTGCTTCTGGAGTGTGCATGGATTGTGGGTGAGTACGCAGAGTCAAGTAGCGTGCTGTGTGTGTGACATGCTGTACTCTGCCTCAGTTATATTACAAAGTTGCTCTGTGTATCTCACACCTAGGTGATTCTGCATATCCCAACCGTCCTTGGTTGCTGAGCCCACTGCGGAATCCCAGGCCCCCAAGTGAAGTCCGCTACAATGATGCCCATGGGAGGACACGTCGTGTGGTGGAGCGGACTTTTGGTCTCCTGAAGTCACGGTTTCGCTGCCTGGACAAGACCGGAGGTGCACTGATGTACTCCCCCAAAAAGGTATGTCAGATTGTAGTAGCATGCTGCATGCTCCACAACCTGGCCTTGCGCAAGGAGATCCCCCTGCTCCTGGACGCTGATGAGCAGCCGAGGCCCCCGCCTGCAAACCAACCCATGTCCAGTGACGAGGATAGTGGAGAGGAGGAAGGTGTCGACCTGCGTCAGCAGCTCATCAACCGCCTCTTCACTTGAAGGTGAGTGACAATGTACAACGGGACCATTGTCTGCTGATGTCGTTGTTGGTGAAAAGGTCTATGTGAGCTTTGTGACTGCAGCCTGTTGTTGACTCAGTGTTGGCTGCCAATGTTTCTGGGACAGGGTAGTTTGGCACAGATACAGGATGTCTATGTCGGTACTGTTGCTCATTGTAATGTGTGCACATTGGAGTACCTTGATGACAAGTGTTGTGTGATTGCTGTGATGCCACCGCCTGACTAGTGAATATTGTTATGTTGTGTTTTCCTAGGTCCCATCTGCCTCTCCTTGCCTACAAACAATCCGTGCTCCCGGTACATTGTAATCATGGTGAACATTGCACATCCTGTGATTAAACACGGAGCAGACACAACGACATAGGTGTGTAAGGAGTGTTTATTTACAATGGGGACATGTGACAGGGGAGTGAATATTTACAAAATAGGTGAATAGTGAAGCAATGAGTTGTCAGAGATGTAAGTTGAGACAATCGAGTAGTCACCACATTGATGTGGTGACCCAGTCCAACAGACGGATGCCATTAACATGCAAGTGTGGGGAAGGACAGTCAACAAAGTAAATGGCAAGGTGAAGAGGGGTGACATCATGGCTGGCTCCATGACTGGCGTTTGGCAGGTGCTTTGCACACGGGATCCTCCCTTGGATTTCTTTGGACAGCCCCTTGGTCGTTTGGCAGGGGTGGCCTCTGCTGCAGGGCCAGTGGGGTCTGAGGAGTCCCCCCTCTCCGTGGCCACAGGGGAGGATGCGGAACTGTCATCCTGCGGGCCACCGGAGGGAGGTGGAGGTGTTGTTTGTGCCATAGGCCTGTCCCTCTGAACCGCCACTAGCTGGCCCAAGAAGTCCATGATATGGCCCATGCGGGTGTCTATGGACCTCAGCAGCAGGCGGAGCTCACGGGAATCTTCCAGAGCCTGGCCCGTTTGTCCCTGGGCCCATTCATAGGCCCCAAGGACTCTGGTGATGTTGTCCAGGGCTTCAGTCCCAGTGTCTGGTTGGTTTAGACTCCCCCTTGCCCTCCCACCTGGCCTGCTGTCAGGGACCTGTTGCCTTGCTACTGTACGCACCCGCCTACTCTCCCTGCCCTCCTCAGTTGGTGGGGTGGGGTGGTCATCCTCTGGGGCAGGGAGAGTGTTCCAGGCAGCACTGGTGGTGGTGGTGAAGGCTGCACAGGTCGTTCCAGCAGGGCTCAGCGTAGTTGTTGTTGTTGCTGATGTGGTGGCGGGGGGGACAGTGGGGTCCTGGGACCTGTTGCGCCCTGGCATGCCAGATGGGCCGGCTTCTTGCTCCGCATCCTCGAAATCCAGGGAGTCATCATCAGAGAGTCCATGTTCCGGGGGTGGAGACTGGCTCTGCAGGTTGGTGTTGTCATCCTCTGCAGTCAGTTCTTGGTCACCTGTGGGACAGAGGGGAAATGGTCATTGAAGTGCACCCCTCAAGCTTGGTGTTTGATGTATCTTATTTACAGGTTATGCAACACACAGTTTACTAGTTCTCACATTGTATCTCTGCACAGTAATGTGCATCATGACATGATGTGGAGGTACATACATTAATTTTCCACGGTGTGACATGTCAATGGATACCATGCCCCACGTGCAGATTTCGTGATTACGAGGACATGTTGTCATCTGACAACTGGCGGCAATACGACTTGATGTGAAGCATCTTTGCTGATTACTCTGCCTGGCAGGCGTTACATCTGCGCATTAACTAGCCATTGTCATCTCATGCATACCTTTGTCATGTCATGTGATTTGATTTATTGGTTCTACAGACCATGCTTGCTTTGTTTTCATATGGTCCTTCAAGCTCAGCCCCCATGGAACTTACAGATGGCATTCAGTGCTGTGCATGTTTGTGCCCTGATTTGCTTCAACATGGGATTTGGTGAGTCACACTTTTCTTTCTGTGACCGTTACATACGCTTAGCTGTCTGCACACTGTAATCGGATATTGTATCTGTGTCAATTTTGGTGGGATGTGAGGGCTGGTGTTGTCATATGGCTCCATGCTTTTGAGGGGAATGGTGGGGTGCATGCACTGTCTACTTACCTGTTCTGTTGTCACATTGGGGTGGACTTTCTGTCACATATCTCTGGGTGTGTGTTTAAGTGCTCCATCCTGCTCAACGGTGGGACAGGGGTGCCTGGTGGGAGTTGTAGTGTAGGTCTCCCGCCCCCAAACAGCCCTCCCTGGGAAGATGGCTACCTACCTGTTAGATGAAGGTGAACAATGCTATGGCTGCCTCATGCTTCTGGGTGTGGGGGGAGTGCTCCATCCTGCTCAGGGGTGGGACAGGGGTGCCTGGTGGGAGTTGTAGTGCAGGCCTCCCATCCCCAAACAGCCCTCCCTGGGGAGATGGCTACCTACCTGTTAGATGAAGGTGAACAATGCAATGGCTGCCACATGCTTCTGGGTGTGGGGGAGTGCTCCATCCTGCTCAGGGGTGGGTCAGGGGTGCCTGGTGGGAGTTGTTGTGCAGGCCTCCCACCCCCAAACAGCCCTCCCTGGGAAGATGGCTACCTACCTGTTAGATGAAGGTGAACAATGCAATGGCTGCCACGTGCTTCTGGGTGTGGGGGGTGTGCTCCATCCTGCTCAGGGATGGGACAGGGGTGCCTGGTGGGAGTTGTAGTGCAGGTCTCCCAAGCCCAAACAGCCCTCCCTGGGAAGATGGCTACCTTACTGTTAGATGAAGGACAACAATGCAATGGCTGCCACGTGCTTATGGGTGTGGGGGAGTGCTCCATCCTGCTCAGGGGTGGGACAGGGGTGCCTGGTGGGAGTTGTAGTGCAGGCCTTCCATCCCCAAACAGCCCTCCCTGGGAAGATGGCTACCTAACTGTTAGATGAAGGTGAACAATGCAATGGCTGCCATGTGCTTCTGGGTGTGGGGTGACTGCTCCATCCTGCTCAGGGGTGGGACAGGGGTGCCTGGTGGGATTTGTAGTGCAGGCCTCACACCCCTAAACAGCCCTCCCTGGGAAGATGGTTGCCTACCTGTTGAATGAAGGTGAACAATGCAATGGCTGCCACATGCTTCTGGGTGTGGGGGGAGTGCTCCATCCTGCTCAGGGGTGGGACAGGGGTGCCTGGTGGGAGTTGTAGTGCAGGCCTCCCACCCCCAAACAGCCCTCACTGGGAAGATGGCTACCTACCTGTAAGTTTGGTTGGTGAGATGCAATGGCTGCCACATGCTTCTGGCTGGGTGGGGGAATGCTCCATCTTTCTGAGCTGTGGTACAAGGGTTCCTGGTGGGAGTTGTGGTGCTGGCTGCCTGGACACATGTAGCCCCGGGAATGTTGCTGGCTACCTTTGGGGTGAATCAGATGGGGTGCATGTTACATCTGTGAGACCTGTGTTGGTTATTGTGGTGCAGATGAATGAGATTGTGCCTAGGAGGTGTGGCTTTGTAGTTGTGCAAGACAGTACATAGCAGGGTAATGGTATACATTTGTTTGTACTTACCAGCCTGCACTCCCCCTGGAATTCCTGTGAGACTCTTTGGATGCTGTATGGCACACACCTTCTCCTCCCATGTTGTGAATGTTCTTGGTGGAATGGGAGGGCCACCGCCAGTCATCTTAGTCAGCTGATGGTTCTTGTTGTTCTTCTGTTTCACCTTGCTCTTGAGGTCATGCCACCTCTTCACGATCTCCTTCTTGGGGTGTGGGATGGTCCCTACTGCATTGACCTTGCTGACTATCCTTGTCCACATTTGTGCTCTGGTGGCTAATGGTGTCTGTTGGACCAGGGTACCAAACAATTGTGGTTATACTCTGATTATCTCATCTACCATGACTGACAACTCACTGTCTGTGAATTTGGGCATTTTCTTTTGTGCCATGGTGTGTGCTGTGCAAATGTTTTTGTGAGATGTGTGGTGTTTTGCCTATCCGATGTGCTGCAGGGTTTGCTTCCTTCAGGGCTGGAGTGGTGCAAAGGATTGTGGTCAGGGAAGGGGCTGGTTTTATACTCAGCTATGTGGGTGTGTCAAAATGGGGTATTGCTGTCAGTTGTGTTGGCCTGGGATTTGTATTTTTGAAGTTGCCATGGGGGTGTGTTATTGTGGTGTGTTAGGTGTTTTTGGGGGCGGAGCTAGTTTGATGTGTGCACTTGGTGGCCTTGTGGTGTGTTTTTTTTGCTGACTGCCATATTTGTCACGGAGCGTCTGCAGCGGTGGCTATGCAACAGTCCTTCCGCCGGCTCTGCCATTCATCACTGTTTGCGTTCGTGGCGGTCGGAAACAGCGGAACGTCCCGCTGTCACATCGAGGGAATTCTAATTTTACGTGCGGTCACTCCGCTGGGCTCGCGGCGGTTTCGTGTGTTTCCGCAGCGAATCAGACCGCCGCGGATGGATTTTCAGCTGCTCCGCCCACTACCGGCGTTCTTTCGTGGCGTCGTTCCGCCGCGGTCGGGAAATTTTGGCAGTTGATCCTTATCGGACCACCGGTTTTGCCGCTGTACCAGCGGACGATTGGTTTCCGCTACCATGGCGGTTGGGGTGGTTTTCCGGCCGCCATCGTAATCAGCCCCCAAGGGGCTCATTACGATGGCGGTCAGAGGCACCACCGCAGAGCTGGCGGTGGCGGAAAATGCAATTTTCCGCACGCCAGCAGCGGTCCTCACGGCCGCCATATTAAAATGGGCAAACATAGCCCATTTTCCATCCGCAGCGGTGCGACGTGAACCGCCATAAAAATGCGCACGCCAACGCGGCGGTGGGAGCCAATCGAGACTCACCGCCGTGCGGAATGACGTCCCAACCGCTGTACAAATCAGGATGCCCCAAACAGCCAGTCACACCGCTGTGGAGAAACCACCCAACCAGAGACGGCGGAAGCACGACAGCGGAGCGCGAAACCAGACTTCCGGTCCCCTCCACCCGGTCCCGACCGCAATGGATCCAGCTCTACATGCCTTTCCGGTGCTGTACCTGCTCCACCACCAGCAAATAATGGCTCATCGCAGACAACACCGCAGGTACGCAACCACACAACTCCGCACACAACTACAACACAGAACTTCTGGGCTGACATACAGTTCCTGTCCACATCAGACACACTGGTGGGGACAGGAACACATCCTCAAGTGTACCCACACATGTCCTACTTGTCACTAAATCACCCCTCCGCATCCAGGTCACCCACCAACCGCGAAATCAATGCAATGTCCTGGTCACGTCACCGCAGCGGTGAAGACACAGGAAAACATGCACACAATGTAGTAGGCAGGGCCAGCGCCAGGCATGGGTAGTCCACAAAGATCATAGGGCCACACCTCCACCCTCCACACACTAGGCCCCCCCACACATTAGGGGACACGCTGTGTGCTCCTACTGTGCACCCCCCTGCACAATAACTAGCCAGGTGAACCCAGACCCTGCACCACACACACCAAACAACCAGGGAGACAGTCTCAGCAGGTGGGGATGAAGAGGAACACACAGCACAGAAGCACAGGGACAGGGCAAACCTCCTTCCCACACACACACTCCACTCATGTCAAGCAAACTGTGTCCAATCACAAAATGAACACTCACACTGAATATGAACAATACCCTAACTGTACACAATGCTTGTCAAGCCACCCAGACACACCCCACACTGACACACAGCCACATACACAAACTAGATGGCAGCAGCAATGGAGGACAAGAAATGGGCAAGACAAAAGTGAGGTGGAAAGTGATGGGAACACAAGGAGCCAGCCACAAAGCATCTGTACATCACATGCAAGAGAAGGAACAGATCACAACACCCTTAGGCCAACCAATAACACATGGCTGGCACAGTGAGTGAAATCAAACCACAGTGATCTCTGTGCAACAACTCAGGGAGACAGCAATGCAAGCCATGCATAGGCACAGGGATGATAGGAAGTGTCTGAAATCAAATAGTGATCAGCCACACATCTGTACCTACTTACTTGACATGTGTATGTCATCAGCACAACACACAGGGCCCAGTGACACACTCCATGACTACCAACCACAACTTGGACCCTACACACATACCCTTCCTCCCCCACCTCACACCTGCACCACCCAACACTAGTGTCAAACACACAGAATGGTGCAAATAATGTCCTGTGAATACACTGACAAAGAATCACACTCCCTGGGGTGCATCCACAAACATCACACACACTCAGGGATGCCTGAAGCAATGCTGGCACAAATACAATAGCCAAACACAAACTTCACAAACAACAGACACAGAAGTACAACAAGCCCAGACATGTGCAGACAAACAGTGGAAAGGCAATGGGATCACAGACAGAACAGGAGTATACAACACCATCACTAAGGACCAATACACAGACACCATACCCCAACACAGACAAGAAGTGAATCATCTCAAAACAATCATGGACACAAACTGGGAGCAATGGTCCAATAAGAAAAGACAGACAGGCATACAACACCACCCATCAAGTCAACATGGTGCAATCGTGTACCACATGCATGCACATGCACAATACTGACAAGTGACAGGTCAAATGTGAGAGGAGAAAACACCAAGGTGCACTTAAAACAAGCTCAGGAACAAGAATACTCCAAAGTGCATGTGACAGACAGACACACAAGTAATGCCCACTACACTTGCAACACACATCTGAATGTATCACAATGCACAAACAAATCACACACAATGACATGCAAAGAGAACATCACACAGAGCATCTGTCAGCTGAAATAGACAACACAGGCCAAACACTGCACACGTCCACAGCAAACACACAACAGATGCACATGCCAATCCTTCACATTGCAAACACAGCTGTACATCAGGGGCTGCACACCAGGCAATTACAAGGCAACATAGACTCACAGCACTGCATGCACAACAAGCAGTGTGTGCACACCAACCAAACCAGTAGCACACATATCTGAGTGCCACAACATGAACCCCCACAACACAAATCACCACAGCACACAGACAACATCACACTCAGGAAGGGTAGCAGTACCACAGCAAACACACATACAGCTTACCCATCACCCACAGATGCACAAGTCTGGGACACCCAGGTGCAAACAACATGACCAGAGGACTGTGCAGCACAAACAGTTGCAATGCACATGACCAACCATGACTGCAAAGCAGTACAAGAAAATCACACATAACCAATTGTGAAACTGTCCTGAGTGGCACATTGGTCTTGTGAACAGATCAGCACCACAAAGCATAGTGTAACAAATGAAGTGGTGGGGAGGGACACACACTGGCAACCCAAGGGGATAGCCGACATGAGAGTGAAGTGGTGTGCACGTCAGTAGTGGACATGGCAGGAGTGCACCATACACAAATAGATGGAGTGCCCACTCACAATGGGTAGTTAACATAAGCACAGATAGGGGATGGAACAACTCCACATCCCACATGCCATACTGCAGCAAGAAATTGCTCAAGTGACAGCAATGCATGAGAAAACACACCCACAATGTCAGTGTGGCTGAGCAGGTCTGCACAGTGAGCACAAACAGAATCAAGACACATGGCTGATCAACAAAACACAACACTGACTTGCCAGTCACACACTCTGCACACTCACAATTGGCAACAACAACAAGTAGGTGTCCCCCAGAAGTGCAAGGACACACCAACACACTGCACAGTGCACAACCTACAACTCCCACATGTGCACACAATCACAAGCACAGGGCTGACCAATCCAACCAACAGGCACTCAAATCCAGGTTGACACATGTGTGCAGTTGCCATCGCAGGGGCACACACACATCAACACTACTGACAAAGTCACCCCCTTCACACTGCATACTTCATGACCACCCAAGTGCACACATTGTAATTCACACATGTGACTAGGATGACTGGCCATCACAAGATGACCATACATCAACACTGCTGTTCACACATCAAGAAAGACCACACAGACATGATGGACCCTGGCCAGCCTGCCTGCAATCCTGTGGATAGAATCCCACTCTGTGCTGGCAGTGCATCCAAACATGACATGTGTACAAATTAGCTAACATCACCATATATTGATCATGATAACAGTAGTTTACCGTAAACTACCATCATTGCACCCCCAAGCCTCAGAGTGAAGAAGAACTGAAGTGCCTGTCACCACTGCAAAACCCAGAAAAAGTGAAATCAGGCATTGGCAATGTGAAAGTGGCATACAGAGCATGTTTCACATCAAAGCATAGCCACACATACAACCCTTTATTTAACAAGGACACTGACAAAGCAGACAACTGGAGTAACTGTCTTTATTCACATATGACACAGATAGGCATCAAAAGTAGACAAGAGCAAGACCAGTGGCCAGTCCAAAGTGCAGAGTAGGTACATGAGAACCTGCACAGGGAATGGGCAAACACAGTGATGAACAGCAAGGCCAGTGACCAGTCCAAAGTGAAAAGTAGGCACATGTGTGCCTGAGAACCTGCACATGGAATGGGCAAACACAGTGATGAACAGCAAGGCCAGTGGCCAGTCCAAAGTGCAGAGTAGGTACATGAGAACCTGATAAGGGAATGGGCAAACACAGTGATGAACAGCAAGGCCAGTGGCCAGTCCAAAGTGAAAAGTAGGCACATGTGTGCATGAGAACCTGCACAGGGAATGGGTGAGACTGTACACTGCCATGCTCAGCAACACAGTTAGGGGGATAACAATGGGCAGTCCAGGCACTGCTGTGGGAGAGACAGGTATGTGAGGGGGACTTTGGATCAGACTTGGCTGTCAGTCTGACTGGGAGGTGGCTGAGTGTCGGGGCCAGTTGGAGGACTGGACCTGGGAGAGAGAGGACCAGCTGAGGTAGAGGCATCAGTGGCTTCATGAGCCGAAGGGCTGCGTGGACCGGGTGGCAGCGTGGCACGTGGAGGAGGAGACATGGTGCCGTGAGACAGTGTGGGTGGGAGAATGTGGAGGGGTGCCTTTCCACTTCTTGGGGATGCGATATGGAAGTCTGGTCTTGGTAGGAGTGAGAGGTGGGGCGGACACAACAGGCACACTCTCCACCACAGCTGCATCAGGTGCAGCCGGTGGCCCTCCTTCTGGGGACCTGCTGGATCCAGCGGTACGCTTGGCCTTCCCTTGCCTTTTCCCCTCCATCCCCTGTAACCATGTGATCCCCCTACAGTACCCTCCTTTCCCTGCTTCACAGGGCTCTGTGTGGGAGTTGAGGTTGTGGGTGAATCTGCCTTAGAGCTCTTTCTATGTGCAGTCTTAGCAGGCACCAGCTTCTCAGCAGGCACGGCAACTGTCTGCTTTACTTTGGGAGCCGTTTTGGGGACGGGAGTGTCCTTGGATGGGGATGCATTTGAGGCATGTGAGCCTGAGGCCTGCTTCTTGGATTGATGCCCCTGAGTGTCACCTGAAGGGCCTTTGCGCTCTGTGGTTACTTTGGTTTGTTTGGGGGATGGTGTCTGCGCTCTGGGCCGCTTGGGGTGCTGCTGTTGTGAGCTGCGTGTGCTGTATCTTGAGCCAGAGGTCTGTGGTGTGTGGTCACTCTCGTCAGAAGTAGCCACTGGCAGGGGGGTGGCCAAAGGGACTGGAGCTGGACTCTGAGCCTGTGACAGCTGAATGGCAGCCGTCACTGTGGAGGACAAGGACTGGACAGTCCGGTGTAGCCCACCCACGTCTGAATGAATGCCCTCCATGAAGGCAACTACCTGTGCCAACTTTTTGTCATGGTCTAGGAAGGCATTGAGGAGAGTTGTCTGACCCACATACAGCTGGTGCAAAAGGTCCACAGCCTCAACACTGAGGGAAGCAGGGGGGACAGGGGCAGGGGCAGCGGTGCCTGGGGTGAAGGACACTCTTCCCTTCTTACTGGTTCAAGCACGTGCAGCACTAGTGGAAGTAGTTGGGAGGGTGGGCACTGGACAATGTGAGGTGGAAGAGGAGGCAGAGTCCCCGCTCCCTGGGCCCGCCAACATAGATGTGTCACCGCTGGCGTCAGATGACGTTGAGGTTGATGTCTCTGGCTGTGATTCCTCAATCAGACTCCTGTCCCCCTCCGAGGCGCTGGTCACATCAGTGTCAGTGTGATCCTGGGTAGCAGTCGTGCTTGATGCCTCACCACTGGTGTCTGTCCCCTGTCCATCTGTGCCCACGGTAGATGCTGCAAGAGACAGAGATGTAGTGTCAGTTCAGTGGCATTAACACAAACATCATATGCAAGCCAAGCACTAAACAAGATGATGATATCCCCATGTTGCACACCACCCTGTGCAGTGACATTGTGCAACCTCAAATCCAAATTCGGATTTTGCGTGCTGTCATGCAAACTTGGCATAAGTGACCCATGTGATGACCACACAGCCAAATAGACTGCCCGTGGCTCCGTGTAACCAGACATACAGATCCCTCTGAGCATACCCAGGGCCCTGAGGGGGGAAAAGATGTACCTCCCAACATGTTGCCACAGTCACATCTGGAGGCAGCAGAAGGGGACAACACAGATGCAGACTCCTAAATATCAGTCCACAATGGCCATGAGCTCATGCCATCCACCATGTCATACTTTGGGGCACAATTACAGTTGCACATTGTTGTCAGATGTGTAGTCCTCACAATACCGACGTCAGGCAATCCACACATTGATGCAAGCACACTCAGATGAGGCACAATGCCGTTCCCTTCCATGGGATGTCCCTGACTTCCCCAATGCAGACGATGCCAGAAGGCCACAACTCAGAATGCAATGTCAAGGGCCATCACTTCAAGGACATGAGAAAGTACAGGTAGGGAAAATGCATGACAGCTGCACCCAACACAGAGGCCACTTACAGGCCATTGCATCACACTAGCAACATCACAGAGCTCAGCACTGGCTCAGGCTTGGAACACATGCAGTCACTCACAACCAAAGTCACCCTTCCCAGAATACTCACCCCCAGCTTGCTGCTGATGCTCCTTCAAACGTGCATCCAGCTCAGGCTGTGTCACAGCTAAGATGCGGGCCATTAGTGGTGTCATGCTCCTGCGCGCCAACCTTCCAGTCCAAGGGAACAGCCCCTGTGTCATCTCTGCCACGTGTTTGCTCAGCAGGCAGATGTCATCCCACCTCTTGTGACAGTGTGTGCGTCGTCGGTTGGAGACACCCAGAGCCCGCACCTTGCGTGCAATGGCCCTCCACACGGCCTTACGCTGGTGGACTTTGAGCTGCAGGCATGGGAGACAAGAGGGGAAATATCAGTGACACTGGGTTATGTACCACTACCTCTCAGTATAGGAGCATGATACTAACTCAGCACTACTTCACAGATATGTCGAGCAGAGACAATACAGCATCTCACATAGTACATAAGCATGGGAGAATCATACAAAAACTGCATGCAGCTATGAGGGTGGACACAGTACCTGCCCATCTCATACACATGCAGGATGCCAGCACAGAAAGCTATGAGTAGGTGGCCCACATCTGCTATCCAGTTTGTGGGTGAGCCAGACATACATTACATTGGAAAATATGTTTCAGGGCAGACTCACTGTGTTCAACACTGCTCAGCCCTCAATGTACTTGCCCTGTGAATGGCTCACTGTGTCATGGAGGTCACATTTAGGGACATGATCTTACAATCTCACACCCTTCTCACAAGGTCTGTTGTGTGCGATATACAGGGCTGAGATAGCTCTTTGATGGATAGTCTAGCAGACAACTCATATGTTTCACTCTGTTCATTCAGTGATGTGTCCTTGTCAGATTGGGCAGTGGCTGTGCAGGACAGGTGGGCTCACACTGAGTTCCAACGTGGGGCTTCAAAAATGTCACATGCAGGGACAATGTGAGAGCGTAAACAGTGCCTACACATGCGAGTCAGTACACATGCTGATGAAAATGGGAGGGCACTGTGCAAAAGTACAACACTCTGCTGTGTCATATGTGAATTACCGCCAAGAGTGTCACCCTCTGGCATTTAAGTCGAGACAAAGCGCTCCGTGAGGCCCCAGGCGATTGGCATTACAGTGGAGTGCTGATCCATTGTGAGGACTCACAGTGGGAGTCTTTTGCATTATCTAAAGGAGAAGAGCTGGTATGAAGACCGATGGCTCATCTATGCTCTTGAAAAAAGTCATTTAAGTGTCCAGTACTGGTGCCAGGCGACCTCTCTGCCCTGAAGAAATTGCCTTGAAATAATTGTGGCAATGAAACATGTGGCAATGAAACATGTCGGCTCAGTATGAAGCGGTATGCATGCTAGGCAACCGATTTTTAATTTGAATAAGTGCACAACGAATAAATAAAGTTGTTATTGAGCAATGTGCAACTTATCTCAATTTTAGATTCACATGGTCGCATCGTGGGATGTGATTCTTTCACTTCACTTCTTTCTCAGCACCGATCTTGGTTTGTTTTGGACACTTTTTGCATCATTATGTTTTGAGGCAAGATGGCTACCAATGATGATATAAGTGGGCATTACTTGTGAGTACCAACCAGCTAGCCCGATTGGTGGTGCGCACGTGAGGTACCATCTGGCCTTTTCACTATTTTTTGATTGGGATGTTGTAATTTCCTGCACCTTTTAGATTAACCCCCCTGCACAGTGGTCAGGGTTTAAAGAGTGTTTGTGAGGACTGCCATTTGCAAAAACGTTTTTATTTTAAATTGAAGGCAAAAAAGCGGGAGGTTACTACCTCATTATAAAAAGAGAGGCGTATATGGGAACTAAATGTTGTGAATCCCTACCTCCGCTTATATTGTTTAACCTTAAGAGAGGTGCCTTACAGACCAGGTTTTTGTGTATTTATATTAATGTCACAGATGAGCCTGTGAAGAACATCATGGACCCACACATCCATTCACACAGGCAATTTCAGTCATGACTCCCGCTTAACCAACTTGCTGTGTCACTGTATGGCAGAAGAAACAATGCATGTCCCTCCCATTCTGATGTGTAGCCAGGGAAACGTGAAATATAGCCTACACACCCCTTTCCCCTGGAGTCAGCATGCTAGGCAGTGTATGACACAACCCCACACTCTCAGGCACATACTGCAGCAGATCAACTCCATGTGTGCACTCCCTGCACTCTTACTTCCACTCTGAAACACTTACCATGACATCTGGAGCACCATATAGCCTCTCATACTGTGTGAGCACCTCGTCCACCATGACCTCCAGCTCCTCGGTGGTGAAGGGACGGGCCCTGATCTTGTCAGTCCTCGACATCACTGGGTCCAGGAGACAGGAGCAGCAGCAGTTGGTGGTGAGGGGTGTCAGGCAGCAGTGTCTGGAGACAGGAGCAGCAGCAGTTGGTGGTGAGGGGTGTCAGGCAGCAGTGTCTGGAAGCAGTGGAAATGTGAGGCTCTCTCCCACACATATATAGCCCCCTGGGGTAGTTTCAGTGGTTCGAAGCTGCTGCAATTGGTGTTCCAGGTCCGCTTTTTTCAAATGCATCCAATGACCGGCTCCGCGGTGGTGGAGCACGCCTACCGCGATTTTCAAAATTGCTTTAGGCTGCCGCGATTGCGGTTCCCATTGGCTGCAAGGGCTTTGGAATTGGCGGTGACACACCGCAGGGGCCAGGCGGTCGCTACCGCGGTCGTGCATCTTTCAATTGCATCCAATCTCCGGCCCCGCGGTGGCAGAGCACGCCTACCGCGATTTTCAAAATTGCATTAGGCTACCGCGATTGTGGTTCCCATTGGCTGTAAGGGCTTTGGCATTGGTGGTGACACACCACAGGGGCCAGGCGGGCGCTACCGCGATATGGCTGCCATACATTGGAGCCAGTGACCATGATCAGGGTGGTGGAGCATGCCAACCGCCATTTGAACATAAACATATATGTATCACTACCGCGAGTGTGGCTTTGGCATAGCTGTGACACACCGCAGGGGCCAGGCGGGCGCTACTGCGATATGGCTGCCATACATTAGAGCCAGTGACCGTGATCGGGGTGGCAGAGCATGCCAACCGCCATTTGACCATAAACATATATGTATCACTACCGCGAGTGTGGCTTTGGAATAGCGGTGACACACCGCAGGGGCCAGGCGGGCGCTACCGCGATATGGCTGCCATACATTGGAGCCTGTGACCGTGATTGGTGTGGCGGAGCACCTTGACAGCACCTATGGACACATCATGCTGTGTGAATGGCCAATGGCCAGTTCTCAACAGTGCACAGCAGACACATGAATCATGGCACAAGATTGGGCACACAATGCCAATGTAACATTTACCCCACTGCTGACTACCATGTTGGTGAAATGATTGAAACATTGGCATGTACTCCGTCAGATGTCACTTGTGATATTGCTGGGCATGTACACAGAACAGTGTTGTGATGGACTCACCAATGGGTACACATGTCAATGTGTGATAGGGCTGAGCAACTCACAGTGATGAATGTCTGACTACACAATGTGCATATTACACTGTCTACTTTTCTTGGCTTATGCACATACTTGTTGTTTACGCACAGGCTGTGCTCATTGTGTTGTTGATGTGTGCCCTGTTCGACTTACGCAAGTAGGTGTGGCAGGTACAGCAGCTAGGTAGGAGACAGTAGTGTTGCTGTTTCACACATATGCTGTATGAACTACTCCCAGGGCTGCTCATGCAAGATGTGGCCATATCCCTTTGGGCATTCACATAGTCAGATTTGTTTTGGAGGTACTCGCTGTGTGAAAAGTGGACAAGTGTATGACTAGTGTAGCTGAAGGTGTCCCTACATGTAAGTTGGGCTGTAATCTGAACTGTGATGACAGTCATTGTTGGCGTTGTGTCAGTCAAAACGTAAGATGTCAGACACATCTCATGGTGGATTGCATTGACAGGTGTCCCCTTTCATCTCACCTAGGAGGAGACCAAATGTGCATCATCCCTTCACAGTGCTGGCAGACATGGAGGATGAGGAGGTCATACGGAGATTCCGTCTGGATTGAGCCACCCTACAAGACCTATGTGCTATGTTGGAGCCACACCTGCGGCCTCGCAGAACATATCCGAGTGCTGTCACACCAACGTCTAAGGTGATGGCGGCCTTGCATTTCTTGGCTACTGGATAATTCCAGTACACGGTGTCCAGAGCAGGTGGGATGTCGCAACCCATGTTCAGCATGGTGCTACGTGATGTCCTGTCCACTATGATGACCTAAAAATACAGATATATCCATTTCCACAGGAGGCATGAGTTGGCGGCTGTGAAGGGTGATTTTTATGCCCTTGGGCACATCCCCAATGTTGTTGGTGCCATTGAATGCACACATGTTGGCCTGGTTCCACCACAGGCAAGAGAGCACATCTACAGGAACAGGAAACATTTCCATTCCATCAATGTGCAGGTGGTGTGCCAGGCGGATATGATCATCTCACACGTCTGTGCCAAATTTCCTGGCTCGGCCCATGACTCGTACATCATGCGTAACAGCATTGTGCCACAGCTGATGGATAATCTGCTTCTGGAGCGTGCATGGATTGTGGGTGAGTACGCAGAGTCAAGTAGCATGCTGTGTGTGTGACATGCTGTACTCTGCCACAGTTATATTACAAAGTTGCTCTGTGTATCTCACACCTAGGTGATTCTGCATATCTCAACCGTCCTTGGTTGCTGAGCCCACTGCGGGATCCCAGGACCCCAAGTGAAGTCCGCTACAATGATGCCCATGGGAGGACACGTCGTGTGGTGGAGCGGACTTTTGGTCTCTTGAAGTCACGGTTTCGGTGCCTGGACAAGACCGGAGGTGCACTGATGTACTCGCCCAAAAAGGTATGTCAGATTGTAGTAGCATGCTGCATGCTCAACAACCTGGCCTTGCGCAAGGGGATCCCCCTGCTCCTGGACGCTGATGAGCAGCAGAGGCCCCCGCCTGCAAACCAACTCATATCCAGTGACGAGGATAGTGGAGAGGAGGAAGGTGTCGACCTGCGTCAGCAGCTCATCAACCGCTACTTCACTTGAAGGTGAGTAACAATGTACAACGGGGCCATTGTCTGCTGATGTCGTTGTTGGTGAAAAGGTCTATGTGAGCTTTGCGACTGCAGCCTGTTGTTGACTCAGTGTTGGCTGCCAATGTTTCTGGGACAGGGTAGTTTGGCACAGATACATGATGTATATGTCGGTACTGTTGCTCATTGTAATGTGTGCAGATTGGAGTACCTTGATGACAAGTGTTGTGTGATTTCTGTGATGCCACCGCCTGACTAGTGAATATTCTTATGTTGTGTTCTCCTAGGTCCCATCTGCCGCTCCTTGCCTACAAACAATCCGTGCTCCTGGTACATTGTAATCATGGTGAACATTGCACATCCTGTGATTAAACACGGAGCAGACACAACGACATAGGTGTATAAGGAGTGTTTATTTATAATGGGGACGTGACAGGGGAGTGAATATTTATAAAATAGGTGAATAGTGAAGCAATGAGTTGTCAGAGATGTAAGATGAGACAATCGAGTAGTCACCACATTGATGTGGTGACCCAGTCCAACAGACGGATGCCATTAACATGCAAGTGTGGGGAAGGACAGTCAACAAAGTACATGGCAAATTGAAGAGGGGTGCCATCATGGCTGGCTCCTTGACTGGCGTTTGGCAGGTGCTTTGCCATGGGATCCTCCCTTGGGATTTCTTTGGACGGCCCCTTGGTCGTTTTGCAGAGGTGGCCTCTGCTGCAGGGCCAGTGGGGTCTGAGGAGTCCCCCCTCTCTGTGGCCGCATGGGAAGATGTGGAACTGTCATCCTGCGGGCCTCCGGGGAGGAGGTGTTGTTTGTGCCGTAGGCCTGTCCCTCTGAACCGCCACTAGCTGGCCCAAGAGGTCCACGATTTGGCCCATGCGGGTGTCTATGGACCTCAGCTGCAAGCGGAGCTCACGGGAATCTTCCAGAGCCTGGCCCGTTTGTCCCTGGGCCCGTTCATAGACCCCAAGGACTCTGGTGATGTTGTCCAGGGCTTCAGTCCCAGTGTCCGGTTGGCTTAGACTCCCCCTTGCCCTCCCACCTGGCCTGCTGTCACGGACCTGTTGCCTCGCTACTGTATGCACCCGCCTACTCTCTCTGCCCTCCTCAGTTGGTGGGGTGGGGTGGTCATCCTCTGGGGCAGGGAGAGTGTTGCAGGCAGCACTGGTGGTGGTGGTGGTGGAGGCCGCACAGGTCGTTCCAGCAGGGGTCAGCGTAGTTGTTGTTGTTGCTGATGTGGTGGCAGGGGAGACAGTGGGGTCCTGGGACCTGTTGCGCCCTGGCATGCCAGATGGGCCGGCTTCTTGCTCCGCATCCTCGAAATCCAGGGAATCATCATCAGAGAGTCCATGTTCCGGGGGTGGAGACTGGCTCTGCAGGTTGGTGTTGTCATCCTCTGCAGTCAGTTCTTGGTCACCTGTGGGACAGAGGGGAAATGGTCATTGACGTGCACCCCTCAAGCTAGGTGTTCGATGTATCTTATTTACAGGTTATGTAACACACAGTTTACTAGTTCTCACATTGTATCTCTGCACAGTAATGTGCATCATGACATGATGTGGAGGTACATACATTAATTTTCCACGGTGTGACATGTCAATGGATACCATGCCCCACGTGCAGATTTCGTGATTACGAGGACATGTTGTCATCTGACAACTGGCGGCAATACGACTTGATGTGAAGCATCTTTGCTGATTACTCTGCCTGGCAGGCGTTACATCTGCGCATGAACTAGCCATTGTCATCTCATGCATACCTTTGTCATGTCATGTGGTTTGATTTATTGGTTCTACAGACCATGCTTGCTTTGTTTTCTTATGGTCCTTCAAGCTCAGCCCCCATGGAACTTACAGATGGCATTCAGTGATGTGCATGTTTGTGCCCTGATTTGCTTCAACATGGGATTTGGTGAGTCACACTTTTCTTTCTGTGACCGTTACATACGCTTAGCTGTCTGCACACTGTAATCGGATATTGTATCTGTGTCAATTTTGGTGGGATGTGAGGGCTGGTGTTGTCATATGGCTCCATGCTTTTTGAGGGGAATGGTGGGGTGCATGCACTGTCTACTTACCTGTTCTGTTGTCACATTGGGGTGGACTTTCTGTCACATATCTCTGGGTGTGTGTTTAAGTGCTCCATCCTGCTCAGCGGTGGGACAGGGGTGCCTGGTGGGAGTTGTAGTGCAGGCCTCACACCCCCAAACAGCCCTCCCTGGGAAGATGGCTACCTACCTGTGAGATGAAGGTGAACAATGCAATGGTTGCCACATGCTTCTGGGTGTGGGGGGAGTGCTCCATCCTGCTCAGGGGTGGGCAGGGGTGCCTGGTGGGAGTTGTAGTGCAGGCCTCCCACCCCCAAACAGCCCTCCCTGGGAAGATGGCTACCTACCTGTTAGATGAAGGTGAGCAATGCTATGGCTGCCACATGCTTCTGGGTGTGGGGGTAGTGCTCCATCCTGCTCAGGGGTGGGACAGGGGTGCCTGGTGGGAGTTGTAGTACAGGCCTCCCACCCCCAAACAGCCCTTCCTGGGAAGATGGCTACCTACCTGTTAGATGAAGGTGAACAATGCAATGGTTGCCACATGCTTCTGGGTGTGGGGGGAGTGCTCCATCGTGCTCAGGGGTGGGACAGGGATGCATGGTGGGAGTTGTAGTGCAGGCTTCCCACCCCCAAACAGCCCTCCCTGGGAAGATGGCTACCTACCTGTTAGATGAAGGTGAACAATGCAATGGCTGCCACGTGCTTCTGGGTGTGGGGGGACTGCTCCATCCTGCTCAAGGGTGGGACAGGGCTGCCTGGTGGGAGTTGTAGTGCAGGCCTCACACCCCCAAAGAGCCCTCTCTGGGAAGATGGCTGTCTACCTGTCTGATGAAGGTGAACAATGCAATGGCTGCCACATGCTTCTGGGTGTGGGGGGAGTGCTCCATCCTGCTTAGCGGTGGGACAGGGGTGCCTGGTGGGAGTTGTAGTGCAGGCCTCCTACCCCCAAACAGCCCTCCCTGCGAAGATGGCTACCTACCTGTACTTTGGTTGGAGAGATACAATGGCTGCTACATGCTTCTGGCTGGGTGTGGGTATGCTCCATCTTTCTGAGCTGTGGTACAAGGGGGCCTGGTGGGAGTTGTGCTGCTGGCTGCCTGGACACATGCAGCCCTGGGAATGTTGCTGGCTACTTTTGGGGTGAATCAGATGGGGTGCATGTTACATCTGTGAGACCTGTGTTGGTTATTGTGGTGCAGATGAATGAGATTGTGCCTAGGAGGTGTAGCTTTGTAGTTGTGCAAGACAGCACATAGCAGGGTAATGGTATACATTTGTTTGTACTTACCAGCCTGCACTCCCCCAAGTATTCCTGTGAGACTCTCTGGATGCAGTATGGCAGACACCTTCTCCTCCCATGCAGTGAATGTTCTTGGTGGAATGGGAGGGCCATCGCCAGTCATCTGAGCCAGCTGACGGTTCTTGTTGTTCTTCTGTTTCACCTTGCTCTTGAGGTCATGCCACCACTTCACGATCTCCTTCTTGGAGCGTGGGATGGTCCCTACTGCATTGACCTTGCTGACTATCCTTGTCCACATTTGTGCTCTGGTGGCTAATGGTGTCTGTTGGACCAGGGTACCAAACAATTGTGGTTCTACTCTGATTATCTCATCTACCATGACTGACAACTCACTGTCTGTGAATTTGGGCATTTTCTTTTGTGCCATGGTGTGTGCTGTGCACATGTTTTGAGGTGCAGTTGTGAGGGTGGTGGGGGTGGTGTGGGGGTGTGTATGTGTGTTGTTGTGCTTGTGAGATGTGTGGTGTTTTGCCTATCTGATGTGCTGCAGGGTTTGCTTTCTTCAGGGCTGGAGTGGTGCAAAGGATTGTGGTCAGGGAAGGGGCTGGTTTTATACTCAGATATGTGGGTGTGTCAAAATGGGGTATTGCTGTCAGGTGTGTTGTGTGGGTTGTCCTGGGATTTGTATTTTTGAAGTTGCCATGGGGGTGTGTTATTGTGGTGTGTTAGGTATTTTTGGGGGCGGAGCTAGTTTGATGTGTGCACTTGGTGGCATTGTTGTGTGTTTTTTTTGCTGACTGCCATATTTGTCACGGAGCGTTCGCAGCGGTGGCTATGCAACCGTCCTTCCGCCAGCTCTGCCATTCATCACTGTTTGGGTTCGCGGCAGTCGGAAACAGCGGAACATCCCGCTGTCACATCGAGGGAATCCTAATTTTACGTGCGGTCACTCCGCTGGGCTTGCGGCGGTTTCGTGTGTTTCCGCAGCGAATAAGACCACCGCGGATGGATTTTCAGATGCTCCGCCCGCTACCGGCGTTCTTTCGTGGCGTTGTTGCGCCAAGGTCGGGAAATTTTGGCGGTTGATCCTAATCGGACCGCTGGTTTTGCCGCGGTACCAGCGGACGGTTGCTTTCTGCTACCATGGCGGTCGGGTGGTTTTCCGGTCGCCATCGTAATCAGCCCCTTGGTCACTGTGAGGCCTAAAAAAGTAGTTATTCAACATGAGGCACGATCCAATTGACATTTTGAATCTTTTTTTGTACAGTCCCAAAAAATCCATTTTCTGATGAAAAACGATGACCCCGGACCTGTCGAACTTTATCCAGATGGTCAAAAATTGTGATTTTTTAATGTTTAATCTTTTGACAGTAAATGACTGTTGGATGTGAATTATCACTTTTGGAACAAAAAAAAGTGTTTTTAGAGTCATTTTCCTGCCCGAAATTGGTCAAAATAGAAGCTTCTGAGTAGGAGGAAAAATCTGTAAAAATGGCAATTTTGGTCACTGTGAGGCCTTAAAAAGTGGTCATTCAACATGAGGCACGATCCAATTGACATTTTGAATCATTTTTTGTACAGTCCAAAAAATCCATTTACTGATGAAAAACGATGACCCCGGACCTGTGAAACTTTCCCCAGATGGTCAGAAATGGTGATTTTTGAATGTTTAATCTTTTGACTGTAAATGACTGTTGGATGTGAATTATCACTTTTGGAACTAAAAAAAGTGTGTTTAGAGTCATTTTCCTGCCTGAAATTGGTCAAAATAGAAGCTTCTGAGTAGTAGGAAAAGTCTGTAAAAATGGCACTTTTGGACACTGTGAGGCTTTAAAAAGTGGTTATTCAACATGAGGCACGATCCAATTGACATTTTGAATCATTTTATGTACTGTAGAAAAAAATCAATTTTCTGATGAAAAATGATGAACCCGGACCTTTTGAACTTTCTCCAGATGGTCAGTAATGGTGATATTTGAATGTTTAATCTTTTGACTGTAAATGACTGTTGGATGGGAATTATCACTTTTGGAACCAAAATAAGTGTGTTTAGAGTCATTTTCCTGCCCTAATTCGTCAAAATAGAAACTTCTGAGTAGGAGGAAAAAACTGTGAAAATGGCAATTTTGGTCACTGTGAGGCTTTAAAAAGAGGTTATTCAACACGAGGCACAATCCAATTGACATTTTGAATAATTTTTTGTACAGTCCAAAAAATCAATTTTCTGATCAAAAACGATGACCCCGGACCGATAGTACTATCTCCAGATGGTCAGTAATGGTGATTTTTTAATGTTTAATCTTTTGACTGTAAATGACTGTTGGATGGGAATTATCACTTTTGGAACTAAAAAAAGTGTGTTTAGAGTCATTTTCCTGCCTGAAATCGGTCAAAATAGAAGCTTCTGAGTAGGAGGAAAAACCTGTAAAAATGGCAATTTTGGTCACTGTGAGGCTTTAAAAAGAGGTTATTCAACATGAGGCACAATCCAATTGACATTTTATATCATTTTTTGTACAGTCCAAAAAATCAATTTTCTGATGAAAAACGATGACCCCGGACATATCGAACTATCTCCAGATGGTCAGTAATGGTGATTTTTGAATGTTTAATCTTTTGACTGTAAATGACTGTTGGATGGGAATTATCACTTTTGGAACTAAAAAAAGTGTGTTTAGAGTAATTTTCCTGCTCGAAATTGGTCAAAATAGAAGCTTCTGAGTAGGAGGAAAAACCTGTAAAATTGGCAATTTTGGTCACTGTGGGGCTTCAAAAAGTGGTTATTCTTTTTTTTTCTTCTAAAAATAGCAGGTATCTTTATATATGTTTAGGCATCAGAAGAAAGTCGATCAGTTAAGTTTGGTTTTAAATAGGAATATTTTTCAGTTGGAAAAGTCTACACTGCAATTTCTGAGTTCTGCAATGTTAACCTATGGGAGGAAGATCATATGCGGCTTATCAGTTCTTGTCAGCAACTTAGGAGACCCTTCTCCAGGAGGCAAGGTGAGTGGTGGGCAAGGCCTAAGGCAGCACCATCAGAACACCACCAGCAGCACTAGGGCGGCTAGGTGCAGAGGTGCCTAACAGCGTCTGATGCCCAATGTTATCCAATGGTGAACGTTTTTTTTTTAAACATATTTTTTATTGAGTTTCCGTTTGCAAGAATATATACATATGCAACAAATGATACAATCCGTGGTGTGTTGCCACCGAGAGTCATCAGGACATATAGGTGCGCCAAGTGTTGCGCGCACGTGGCCATCTGAACATTAAACTCAAATTTTTCTATTTAACAAACCATTTCACCACAAAAAAAATTAGTAACGCAATAGAGAAAAACCAAACAAAGTTACCCCCCTCCCCTCCCTGGTCTGTTGGTCCAGTCTACGCGTTAGAACTCTGTAGAAAATTGCATTCACAGATTTGACTGAAGAAAGATACTAAACCCCACACAGTGGAGCACACAGTTTCAGTCTCAGTCATCCCTAGGTATAGGCAATAGAATATAGCATGATGTTACTCAGTTTCAAGTGGGTTGTCTATAGGAGAAAGGGGAACTGCGGGCGACACGGGCTCAGTTGGGGACACCGGGGGGGTGAGTGAGTCAAGGGCTTTAAGTGTTTCCAACATTTGGTCCCACTCCATTGAAATAGGAGTTTTGCGGTGGCCTCGGAACTCCTCCTGTCTAAAGATTGCACTTTCTGCCGTGCCCCACCTGATCATTTCCATCTGCCAGACCAGTGCTGTAAGGGGGTGGGCGGATTTCCACCTCATGGTGATGGCCTGTTTCGCCACAAGCACAGCCAAATCTGCAAATTTGTACTGAACTTTCTGTTTCTTGGGGCGTTTATGCAGACCTAGTAGACAGCTATCCGCAGCCATCCAATCGGTCATGCCAGTGACCTCTCGGATTCTATAACCAATTGTTTGCCAATAAGTTTGCAAGCAGGGGCAAGACCATAGCATGTGGAGGAGGTCTGCGTCCGCCTCCCGACACTTAGGGCATGAAAGCTGAGCATCCGGGTAGATACAGTTCAGATGATGTGGGGTCAGATAGGCCCTGTGTAAAATCATCTATTGTATGTTTTTAAATTTAGCGTTTCAGGAGACTTTCTTGGGAAATTCCAGTATAGTTGTCCAATCTCTGTCCGTAAGCTCCTTCCCCAGACCCAATGCCCATTTAGTCCGGAGTGGAGTTAGCGACATCCCTGAGTGTATGCGGATCCCCCTGTAGAGCCATCGGGTAAGATGACGACCAGTGCCCATCTGGTGTGTATATACAAGTTCATGCTTTGGGGGTTCTATCCCATCAGGTGACCAATGGCATTTGACATAATGAATAATGGTAGCGTGAAGGAGAAACAGTGTCGGGGGGACCCCATGAGCGTGGGTGAAATTGTCGTGGTCCGTTACTGTACCCTCAACGAACAGTGCTCCAACAGTGGATACCCCCTCCCATTCCCAGGGGGACACAATCCGCTTCGTTATTAACCCGTGGGCGCCAGGGATCCCAAGGAAGGGAATATTGGGAGAGTACGGGAGGGCTTGTTTTGTATATCGAAGAGACTTCTTCCAGTACGCTAATGCTGTCTTAAGCAAGGGGGGAGCCGAAGGCGGGATTTTAGCCCGCGGTAAAAGTAAGGCATGAAGCGTACCCTGACCAAGAAGGCGGCCAGTGTACCCAATTTCTTGGACGTGTCTACCCACCAGCCAATAGGACAGCCATTGTAATTGGCTGGCCATACAGTATGCCCGAAAGTCTGGCGCCCCCAAACCGCCCTCGTCGGGTCGGAGCTGTAGTTTTGCCAGTCCCACGCTCCTGCGTCCCTTTCCCCAGATAAGGTCCAGCAATAGAGAGTCCAACGTCTTAAAAATACCAGGCGGGATTACAACCGGTATGTTAGCAAAGAAGTAAAGGAGGCGGGGGAGCATCACCATTTTTGACATGGCTATCCTGCCCATCACAGACAATGGCAAAGAAGTCCAAAAGGAGATCTGCTTCCGGAGGGACCGTATTGCCTTCTGCAGGTTACCATCAATTAAGTCCTGGGGAGTTCTATAAATTTGTATACCCAAGTACTTGAAAGTGTCTGGGACGGTCGTCAGTAGGAGATCTCCAAAGGCTATTGGGTCAGGGGCGTCCCGGTGGCCCATAAAGAAAGCGTGAGACTTTTGGGCATTAATAGTCACACCCGATACCCGCCCAAAACTTTTAAATAGAGACGGAATGGGTTCCAGGCTTGAGGTCCTTAAAATAAAGGATAATGTCATCAGCATATGCCGATGCTATATGTGTCACGTTAAACGCGGGTATCCCCAAGTCCACGGCCTCCTTACGAATCTTGAGGAGTAGGGGTTCCAGCGTCAAACCAAACAATATTGGTGACAGGGGGCAGCCCTGCCGGGTGCCCCTGGCCACAGGGTACGCAGTCGATATATAAGTGCCTGTCCGGGCCCGAGCTGTGGGAGAGGAGTACAATAATTCGACCCACTGCAGGTAGCCCTGTGGGATACTGAATTTTTTAAGAGAAGACAGCATGTACGTCCAATCAAGAGTGTCGAACGCCTGTCGCATATCCAGAGAGATACATCCAGCAGTGTCGGAAAGGGCCACAGCAGTTTCCATCAGGTAGTGAAGGCGCCTGATATTGAGAGAGGTGCTGCGGCCCGGTACGAATCCGCACTGGTCAATATGAATAAGTCTTGGGAGATGGGGGAGCAGACGCTGGGCTAATATTTTGCTGAGTATTTTATACTCAGTAGCTAACATGGAGAGAGGACGATATCCTGATATGTCTCGAGGATCCCTATTAGGCTTGGGTAGGGAAACAACCAGCTCCTGCATAGTCGTGGTAGGAAGTGTGTGTTTTTCTAGTGCTGTCTTATAAAGGTGCAATAGGTGTGGGGCCAGTTGCTCAGCGTAGGTCAGATAGAACTCCGCTGGCAGTCCATCCAGACCCAGAGTCTTGTTTCTAGGGAGATCCTTAAGGGCCACCATTATGTCAGCTTTGGTAATAGGGGCCTCCAAGTACGATTGCGCATCTGCCGACAGTGTAGGGAAGGTGAGGCCATCCAGGAAAGCAGTCAGGAGATCTTGGGACACATCAGTCGGGGCAGTGTATAGGGTCTTGTAATAATTACAGAACGCTGCGTTAATATCGGCTTGGGTAGTGGCTACAGTGCCGTCTGGGAGGGAGACCTCCGTTATGGGGATCGGGGGAGGAGTGTCACGAACAAGACGAGCCAAAAGGGTCCCTGATTTGTCAGCCTCTTTATGACTATATTGGGTATATGTACTGTAGTCTATTAAGCGGAGTCGTTCAAGGAGCTCCGCCTGTTGAATTCTGGCTTCCTGCAATGGCGCCTGCCGAGAGGGGTCGGTGATAGCCTCATTTTCTAGTTTATTCAAGGAGTCCTCCACCGAAGTAAGATTCTAGCGCAGTTCGTGTCGGGCCCCAACAGTAGCCCCTATAGCTACCCCCTGATCACTGATTTAAACGCGTCCCACTCAACTAAGCATGAGGATGCCGAACCAGTATTCTCTGTGAAGTAATTGGTGATGGTGGTACCTAGGGTGTTACGGAATACCCCATCCTCTAGTGTAAGCGGCCACAATCGCCAGGTCGGGACCGGAGCCGGGGCCCTCCCCATTCAAGCAGCACTTTGAGTGGGTTGTGATCAGATAATGTTTTCCTGAGGTACTACTTGGGGTGACAGGGACGTGGAGCAGAAGATTCTGTCTATCCGCATGTGCAACTGATGTGGGGGAGTAGAATGAATATTCCCGGCTAGAAGGGTGTTGCGTGCGCCATATATCGCTAATCTCCCAACCCACAGCCCAGGCAAGTAAGAAATCCGCAGTTTTAGTAGTCACTGCACCCTGAACCGGGGGGTGAGAGCGGTCCAGTTGCACTTCCAAGACAGAATTAAAATCCCCACCAATAACCCAAGGGCACAGTACCCAGTCCATTAAAACCACGTTAAGGCTAGCAAGGTAGGTAGTCTGATCGTAGTTTGGGGCATACACACTACCCAGAACAATTGGAACTCCGTCAAGTTTACCCCGCAGGAGGACATAACGCCCCGCCGTGTCTACCCTCCGTTCCAGCAACTCAAAAGTACCCCGTTCTGGACCCAGACAAGAGACCCCCGTGCAAAGGCAGAGTAGGATGTATTATAGAGTTGCCCTCTCCATTTCCTCTGCAGATTAACAACCTCTAAGTCCGTCATGTGCGTTTCTTGGAGAAGAGCTATGTGGACCTTACGCCTGTTCAGCTGGGCGTGGATTCGATGCTGCTTGTGTACAGACCCCATGCCCCTCACTTTCCATGTTAATATTTTATATTTAGCTAAAACAACCATATAGCAACACCCGTGGAGAAAAGGGCGCCCTAGGGAGACATCGTGAATCCAATACAGTAAAAGGTGGAGTGCGGACCGGAAACCAAAAACTACCCCAGAAAAAACAATCCCCAATACTAGGGCCAGCAATCGAACTATGCTGGTCCAAACATATACTAACAATCGTTAAGTCCAAACGGTTACACCATGCAGTAATTGCAACTGCAAGGAGGCGGGCCTAGCACCAAACATCTCCAAATAGGTATACACAGAGCTACACTCCCACCGGGACTATGTAGAATTGTGAAATATGAATTATGCTGAACCTGGGAAGAAAGAGCAAGTCAAAAAATCACATGTTATACAGATATTAGGAACGTCGTACTGTCCCCCAGCAAAGCAGATCAGAGTCATAATTACGGGAGAGCTGCAGGGGTCAGGCCTCCGCGTCAACCAAACAGGTCCTTGACTAAGTGCGAAGTAATCGAGGGGAACAGAATGTCATTACTTCCAGAGTCTGACGGTGCTACTTTATCGTCAGATTGTTCCGGGGAGGAAGAGATCTGTGTAGGATCCCGCATGGCGGCAGCCACCTCAAGCGCCGATTCCTGTTCCAGCACGGCCTGTTCCAGTGTTGGTTTCGTCATAGTAGATAGCGATCTCAGAGCTCCACCGAGGCGGGGTCTGAGCCGGTTGGACTGCATCCGCACCCCCGCACCCGTTGATCGATGTTATCCAGGGTCTGGGAGGGTAAAGTATGTTCGAGCCAATCATTCGCCACTTCAGGGCAGTCAAAAAAGTGGGTTTTCTGGTTGTGGATGATTTTTAAACGTGCGGGGAATAGCAAAGCGTATTTCAGATTGAGGGCTTGGAGCTTTCTCTTAAGCGGCTGGTAAGAGGCTCTTTGGCACTGCACCTGCACAGTGTAGTCCGGATACAGGGAGATTCGGGTGTTTTCGAACTGTATTGGGGCATTTTCCCGTGCTCTCTGCAGCAGAAGATCGCGATCTCTGTAATTGAGAATGCGGGCTATGAGTGGTCTGGTGGCCGACCCGCAGCCGGCCTGCCCGTAGGGATACGATGTGCACGCTCCACGCAGAAGAAGGCGGAGAGTCCCTCCGGGGCCACCCGGTCCCTGAGCCATTTCTCAGCAAATTGCGTTACATCATTACCTTCGGTTCGTTCCGGCAATCCAATAATGCGGATGTTATTTCGTCGCGCCCTCCCCTCCGCATCTTCTGCCCTGTCCAGCAGGATTGCCAATTGCTAATTCAGGTGCGTTAACTGGTCAGAATGGTCTTTTTGTTGAGGTACAAGATCAGTTAGAGTTCGGGTGTGGTCCTTGACTGTGTCTGCGAGATTACCATGATCTGCACGCAGGAGATTGAGGCTGGTAGTAAGCGTGCCGATCTGGTGCTCAATCGCCTGGTGCGAGTCTCTTATCTTCTGCAAAATCAGGTCTAGTTTGTCAGGAGGGGGCGACAGGGCCGTCGGCGGAACGCAACTGATCGAGGAAGCCTGGGAGGCCGAGTCAGCAGCCCCCTGAGGCGGATCCTCTGTAGTTGGCCCTTCGGGTTGCTTCCCCCGCTGGCACCCCATGGTAGCGTGTACAGTGGCAAGAAGAAGAAGTGAGAAGACCCACGGGCGTCCGCGGCAGTTGCCGTGCCCAGCACGATAGGAACTCTAGGCACCGCCGGGCAAGAGGGCAGTCCGCATGCAGATAGCCCGTAGGCCACAAACAGAGAGCCAGGGCAGGGAAGTAAAGGCACCCCGGTCAGGAACAAAGGCAGGCGTCAGGGGGCCACAGGCAGTACTCACAGTGTCCAGCCCCAGTTGTTGGTACTGCAGCCACTCAGAGGGACAAGCGTGGGGTCCAGGCCTCCCCCAACATAGCAGCCAGCGCCCAAAACGGCCGCCCGGTCATATGCGCACCTAGGTTGCTGCCAGGCCGCAGGGTCCGCTCACCTCATCGCCGGCCTGTGCCCATCCGACGGGGTCCGGGGTCGATGGGGCAATCAGCGCAATACAAATGTGGCTCCAACCTCACAGCCGCATGAGCCTCAGCGCCAGCCGCAGGGCGAACGTCGCAACCACTCCGACCGGCCCAGTGACGCAGTCAGCACAGCAGCGTGGCGGCTGCATGCCCGGCCAGCCACCAGCCCGAGTCCAGAGCACAATGCTCCCACAGATGGCAAATGGGCAGGTCACGTCAGGGAGGCACCTCGTGCCATACCCATTCCTCCGGAAAAGTTCCCATGCAGGGCGGCCGGTGCACCGCGTCTCGGGAGGCCTCGATGTGTAGGCTGGGACCCTCTGACTCTGGGGCCCCATTTCGGTGCCGATCCGCACGCTCCGCAGCACCAGCGCAGATCCGGGTGTGCGCCAGGTCCGTGCCGCCCTCAGTCGTGCCCACAGCAGGAAGCGATGATGGCCGACCTCCAGGCGCCATCTCCCAGCGGCCCTCCCCTCAGTGCCGCAGGGCTGGGGAGTGCCGATGGCGCACAGACCGGGATATCTTGGCCACTCCGGAGACTCACGGCTTTGTCGTTGCAGGTAGGAGTCACCGGTGGATCCGCAGGCAGGCAGACAGATTAAATGGCAGGGAAGTGCCCAGGTTCAGCGGGAATTACAGGATAAGTCAAGCCCCGGCCGGGTGCTCCGCTACAGCGCGACCGCCATGTTCGGCGCCTAGCCACGCCCCCCAAAAAGTGGTTATTCAACACGAGGCACGATCCAATTGACATTTTTAATCATTTTTTGTACGGTCCAAAAAAATCAATTTTCTGAAGAAAAACGATGACCCAGGACCTGTCGAACTTTCTCCAGATGGTCAGTAATGGTGATTTTTTAATGTTTAATCTTTTGACTGTAAATGACTTTTGGATGGGAATTATCACTTTTGGAACTAAAAAAAGTGTGTTTAGAGTCATTTTCCTGCCCAAAATCAGTCAAAATAGAAACTGCTCAGTAGGAGAAAAAGTCTGTAAAAAATTGCACTTTTGGTCACTGTGAGGCCTAAAAAAGTGGTTATTCAACATGAGGCACGATCCAATTGCCATTTTGAACCATTTTTTGTAAAGTCCAAAAAGTCCATTTTCTGATGAAAAACGATTACCCTGGACCTGTCAAACTTTCTCCAGATTGTCAGTAATGGTGATTTTTGAATGTTTAATCTTTTGATTATAAATGATTGTTGTAAGTGAATTATCAATTTTGGAACTTAAAAAAAAGTGTGTTTAGAGTCATTTTCCTGCCCCAAATCAGTCAAAATAGAAGCTTCTGAGTAGGAGAAAAACCTGTAAAAACGGCAATTTTGGTCACTGTGAGGCTTTAGAAAGTGATTATTCAATATGAGACACGATCCAATCGACATTTTGAATGATTTTTTGTACAGTCCAAAACATGAATTTTCTGAAGAAAAACGATGACCCCGGAGCTGTCGAACTTTCTCCAATTAGTCAGTAATGGTCATTTTTGAATGTTTAATCTTTTGACTGTAAATGACTGTTGGATGTGAATTATCACTTTTGGAACCAGAATAAGTGTGTTTAGAGTCATTTCCCTGCCCAAAATCAGTCAAAAGAGAAACTGCTGAGTAGGAGAAAAAGTCTGTAAAAATGGCACTTTTGGTCACTGTGAGGCCTATATAAGTGGTTATTCAACATAAGGCACGATCCAATTGCCATTCTGAACCATTTTTTGTACAGTCCAAAAAGTCAATTTTCTGATGAAAAACGATTACCCCGGACCTGTCAAACTTTCTCCAGATGGTCAATAATGTTGATTTTTGAATGTTTAATCTTTTGACTGTAAATAATTGTTGTATGTGAATTATCAATTTTGGAACTAAAAAAAAGTGTGTTTAGAGACTTTTTCCTGTCCTAAATCCGTCAAAATAGATGCTTGTGATTAGGAGGAAAAACCTGTAAAAATGGCAATTTTGGACACTGTGAAGCTTTAAAAAGTGGTTATTCAACATGAGGCACGATCCAATTGACATTTTGAATACTTTTTGTACTGTCCAAAAAAATCAATTTTCTGATGAAAAATGATGACCCCGGACCTGTAGAACTTTCTCCAGATGGTCAGAAATGGTGATTTTTGAATGTTTAATCTTTTGACTGTAAATGACTGTTGGATAGTGAATTATCACTTTTGGAACTAATATCAGTGTTTAGAGTCATTTCACTGCCCGAAATCGGTCAAAATAGAAACTTCTGAGTAGGAGTAAAAGTCTGTAAAAATGGCAATTTTGGTCACTGTGAGGCTAAAAAAGTGTTTATAAAACACGAGGCACTATCCAATTGACATTTTGAATAATTTTTTGTACGGTCCAAAAAATCAATTTTTTGATGAGAAACGAGGACTCTGGACCTGTCGTACTTTCTCCAGATAGTCAGTAATGGTGATTTTTGAATGTTTAATATTTTGACTGTATATGACTGTTGGATAGTGAATTATCACTTTTAGAACTAAAATAAGTGTGTTTAGAGTCATTTTCCTTCCCGAAATCCATCAAAATAGAAGCTTCTGAGTAGGAGGAAAAACATGTAAAAATGGAAATTTTGGTCACTGTGAGGCCTAAAAAAGTGAGTGCTCAACATGAGGCACGATCCAATAGACATTTTGAATCATTTTTTAAACAGTCCAAAAAATCTATTTTCTGATGAAAAACGATGACTCCGGACCTGTATAACTTTCTCCAGATGGTCAGTAATGGTGATTTTTGAATGTTTAATCTTATGAATGTAAATGACTGTTGGATGTGAATTATGACTTTTGGAAATAAAATAAGTGTGTTTAGAGTCATTTCCCTGCCAGAAATCTGTCAAAATAGAAACTTCTGAGTAGTAGGAAAAGTCTGTAAAAATGGCAATTTTGTACACTGTGAGGCTTTAAAAAGTGGGTATTCAACATGAGGCACGATCCAATTGACATTTTGAATCATTTTATGTACAGTCCAAAAAATCAATTTTCTGATGAAAAACGATGACCCCGGACCTGTTGAACTTTCTAAAGATGGTCAGTAATGGTGTTTTTTGAATGTTTAATCTTCTGACTTTAAATGACTGTTGGATAGTGAATTATCACTTTTGGAACTAATATCAGTGTTTAGAGTCATTTCAATGCCAGAAATCGGTCAAAATAGAAACTTCTGAGTAGTAGGAAAAGTCTGTAAAAATGGCAATTTTGTACACTGTGAGGCTTTAAAAAGTGGGTATTCAACATGAGGCATGATCCAATTGACATTTTGAATCATTTTTTGTATGGTCCAAAAAATCAATTTTCTAATGAAAATCGATAACCCCGGACCTGTCGAACTTTCTAAAGATGGTCAGTAATGGTGTTTTTTGAATGTTTAATCTTCTGACTTTAAATGACTATTGGATAGTGAATTATCACTTTTGGAACTAATATCAGTGTTTAGAGTCATTTCAATGCCCGAAATCGGTCAAAATAGAAACTTCTGAGTATGAGTAAAAGTCTGTAAAAATGGCAATTTTGGTCACTGTGAGGCTAAAAAAGTGTTTATTAAACACGAGGCACTATCCAATTGACATTTTGAATAATTTTTTATACGGTCCAAAAAATCAATTTTTTGATGAGAAACGAGGACCCTGGACCCTGTCGTACTTTCTCCAGATGGTAAGTAATGGTGATTTTTGAATGTTTAATATTTTGACAGTAAATGACTGTTGGATGTGAATTATCACTTTTGGAACTAAAAAAAGTGTGTTTAGTCATTTTCCTGCCCGAAATTGGTCAAAATAGAAGCTTCTGAGTAGGAGGAAAAACCTTTAAAAATGGCAATTTTGGTCACTGTGAGGCGTTAAAAGTAGGTATTCAACATGAAGCACGATCCAATAGACATTTTCAATAATTTTTTGTACAGTCCAAAAAATCCATTTTCTGATGAAAAACGATGGTCAGTAATGGTGTTTTTTGAATGTTTAATCTTCTGACTGTAAATGACTGTTGGATAGTGAATTATCACTTTTGGAACTAATATCAGTGTTTAGAGTCATTTAACTGCCCGAAATCGGTCAAAATAGAAACTTCTGAGTAGGAGTAAAAGTCTGTAAAAATGGCAATTTTGGTCACTGTGAGGCTAAAAAAGTGTTTATTAAACACGAGGCACTATCCAATTGACATTTAGAATAATTTTTTGTACGGTCCAAAAAATCAATTTTTTGATGAGAAACGAGGACCCTGGACCTGTCGTGCTTTCTCCAGATGGTCAGTAATGGTGATTTTTGAATGTTTAATATTTTGACTGTATATGACTGTTGGATAGTGAATTATCACTTTTAGAACTAAAATAAGTGTGTTTAGAGTCATTTTCCTTCCCGAAATCGGTCAAAATAGAAACTTCTGAGAAGGAGTAAAAGTCTGTAAAAAAGGCAATTTTGGTCACTGTGAGGCCTAGAAAAGTGGTTATTCAACATGAGGCATGATCCAATTGACATTTTGAATCATTTTTGGTACGGTCCAAAAAAATCAATTTTTTTATGAAAAACGAGGATCCCGGAGCTGTCGAACTTTCTCCACATGGTCAGTATTGGTTATTTTTGAATGTTGAATCTTTTGACAGTAAATGACTGTTGGATGTGAATTATCACTTTTGGAACCAAAAAAAGTATGTTTAGAGTCATTTTCCTGCCCGAAATTGGTCAAAATAGAAACTTCTGAGTAGGAGGAAAAACCTATAAAAATGGCAATTTTGGTCACTGTGAGACTTTAAAAAGTGGTTATTCACCATGAGGCACGATCCAATTGACATTTTGAATCATTTTTTGTACAGTCCAAAAAATAAATTTTTGGATGAAAACGATGACCCAGGAGCTGTCAAACTTTCTCCAGATGGTCAGTAATGGTGTTTTTTGAATGTTTAATCTTTTGACTGTAAATGACTGTTGGATAGTGAAATATCACTTTTGGAAGTAAAATAAGTGTTTAGAGTCATTTCCCAGCCCGAAATTGGTCAAAATAGAAACTTCTGAGTAGGAGGAAAAACCTGTAAAAATGGCAATTTTGGTCACTGTGAGCCTTTAAAAAGTGGTTATTCAACACGAGACACATTACAATTGACATTTCCATCATTTTTTGTACAGTCCAAATAATCAATTTCCTAATGAAAATCGATGACCCCGGACCTGACGAACTTTCTCCAGATGGTCAGTAATGGTGATTTTTGAATATTTAATATTTTGACAGTAAATGACTATTGGATGTGAATTATCACTTTTGGAACTAAAAAAGTGTGTTTAGTGTCATTTTCCTTCCCAAAAATGGTCAAAAACAAGCTTCTGAGTAGGAGGAAAAACCTGTAAAATGGTAATTTTGGTCACTGTAAGGCTTCAAAAAGTGGTTATTCAACATGAGGCACGATCCAATTGACATTTTGAATAATTTTTTGTACGGTCCAAAAATCAATTTTCCGATGAAAAACAATGAACCCGGACCTGTCGAACTTTCTCCAGATGGTCAGTGATGGTGTTTTTTAATTTTTCATGTTTTGTTTTTAAATGACTGTTGGATGTGAATTATCACTTTTGGAACTAAAAAAGTGTGTTTAGAGTCATTTTCCTTCCAGAAATTGCTCAAAATAGAAACTTCTGAGTAGGAGGAAAAACCTATAAAGATGGCAATTTTGGTCACCGTGAGGCCTAAAAAGTGGTTATTCAACATGACGCACAATCCAATTGACATTTTGAATAATTTTTTGTACAGTCCAAAAATCAATTTTCTGATGAAAAACGATGACCCAGGACCTGTCGAACTTTCTCCAGATGGTCAGTAAAGATGATTTTTGAATATTTAATCTTTTGACTGTAAATGACTGTTGGATGCGAATTACGACTTTTGGAACTAAAATAAGTATGTTTAGAGTCATTTCCCTGCCCAAAATCGGTCAAAATAGAAACTTCTGAGTAGGAGGAAAAACCTGTAAAATGGTAATTTTGGTCACCGTAAGCTTTTAAAAAGTGGTTATTCAACATGACGCACGATCCAATTGACATTTTAAATAATTTTTTGTACAATCCAAAAAATCAATTTTCTGATGAAAAACGATGACCCAGGACATGTCGAACTTTCTCCAGATGGTCAGTAATTGTGATTTTTGAATTTTTAATCTTTTGACTGTAAATGACTGTGTGATGTGAATTATGACTTTTGGAACTAAAATAAGTGTGTTTAGAGTCATTTCCCTCCCCAAATTCGGTCAAAATAGAAACTTCTGAGTAGTAGGAAAAGTCTGTAAAAAATGTCAATTTTGGACACTGTGAGGCTTTAAAAAGTGGTTATTCAACATGAGGCACGATCCAATTGACATTTTGAATCATTTTTTGTATGGTCAAAAAAATCAATTTTCTAATGAAAATCGATGACCCAGGAGCTGTCAAACTTTCTCCAGATGGTCAGTAATGGTGTTTTTTGAATGTTTAATCTTTTGACTGTAAATGACTGTTGGATAGTGAAATATCACTTTTGGAAGTAAAATAAGTGTTTAGAGTCATTTCCCAGCCCGAAATCAGTCAAAATAGACACTTCTGAGTAGGAGGAAAAACCTGTAAAATGGTAATTTTGGTCACTGTAAGGCTTTAAAAAGTGATTATTCAACATGACGCACGATCCAATTGACATTTTGAATGATTTTTGTACAGTCCAAAAATCTATTTTCGGATGAAAAACGATGAACCCGGACCTGTCGAACTTTCTCCAGATGGTCAGTAAAGATGATTTTTGAATATTTAATCTTTTGACTGTAAATGACTGTTGGATGCGAATTACGACTTTTGGAACTAAAATAAGTATGCTTAGAGTCATTTCCCTGCCAAAAATCGGTCAAAATAGAAACTTCTGAGTAGGAGGAAAAACCTGTAAAATGGTAATTTCGGTCACCGTAAGCTTTTAAAAAGTGATTATTCAACATGACGTACGATCCAATTGACATTTTGAATGATTTTTTGTACAGTCCAAAAATCTATTTTCGGATGAAAAACGATGAACCCGGACCTGTCGAACTTTCTCCAGATGTTCAGTGATGGTGTTTTTTTAATTTTTCATCTTCTGTTTTTAAATGACTGTTGGATGTGAATTATCACTTTTGGAACTAAAAAAGTGTGTTTAGAGTCATTTTCCTTCCAGAAATTGGTCAAAATAGAAACTTCTGAGTAGGAGGAAAAACCTATAAAAATGGCAATTTTGGTCACCGTGAGGCCTAAAAAGTGGTTATTCAACACGAGACACATTACAATTGACATTTTCCATCATTTTTTGTACAGTCCAAATAATCAATTTCCTAATGAAAATCGATGACCCCGGACCTGACGAACTTTCTCCAGATGGTCAGTAATGGTGATTTTTGAATATTTAATATTTTGACAGTAAATGACTATTGGATGTGAATTATCACTTTTGGAACTAAAAAAGTGTGTTTAGTGTCATTTTCCTTCCCAAAAATGGTCAAAAAACAAGCTTCTGAGTAGGAGGAAAAACCTGTAAAATGGTAATTTTGGTCACTGTAAGGCTTTAAAAAGTGGTTATTCAACATGAGGCACGATCCAATTGACATTTTGAATAACTTTTTGTACAGTCCAAAAAATCCATTTTCTGATGAAAAACGATGACCCAGGACCTGTCGAACTTTCTCCAGATGGTCAGTAAAGATGATTTTTGAATATTTAATCTTTTGACTGTAAATGACTGTTGGATGCGAATTACGACTTTTGGAACTAAAATAAGTATGTTTAGAGTCATTTTCCTGCCCAAAATCGGTCAAAATAGAAACTTCTGAGTAGGAGGAAAAACCTGTAAAATGGTAATTTTGGTCACCGTAAGCTTTTAAAAAGTGGTTATTCAACACGAGGCATGATCCAATTGACATTTTGAATCATTTTTGGTACGGTCCCAAAAATCAATTTTTTGATGAAAAACGAGGACCCCGGACCTGTCGAACTTTCTTCAGATGGTCAGTAATGGTGATTTTTGAATGTTGAATCTTTTGACAGTAAATGACTGTTGGATGTGAATTATCACTTTTGGAACCAAAAAAGTGTGTTTAGAGTCATTTTCCTGCCCGAAATTGGTCAAAATAGAAACTTCTGATTAGGAGTAAAAGTCTGTAAAAATGGCAATTTTGGTCACTGTGAGGCTTTAAAAAGTGGTTTTTCACCATGAGGCACAGTCCAACTGACATTTTGAATCATTTTTTGTACAGTCCAAAAATCAATTTTCTGATGAAAAACGAGGACCCCGGACCTGTCGAACTTTCTCCAGATGGTCAGTAATGGTGATTTTTGAATATTTAATCTTTTGACTGTAAATGACTATTGGATGTGAATTATCACTTTTGGAACTAAAAAGTGTGTTTAGAGTCATTTTCCTTCCCGAAATTGGTGAAAATAGAAACTTCTGAGTAGTAGGACAAATCTGTTAAAATGGCAATTTTGGTCACTGTGAGACTTTAAAAAGTGGTTATTCAACATGAGGCACGATCCAATTGACATTTTGAATCATTTTTTGTTCTGTAAAAAAAACAATTTTCTGATGAAAACGATGACCCAAGACCTGTTCAACTTTCTCCAGATGGTCAGTAATGGTGATTTTTGAATGTTTAATCTTTTGACTGTAAATGTGTAGTGTAGCTCCTATTTCCCTAATAGGCTCTGCGCATTGGAATAATATACCCTAAAGGTTTGACATAGGACTGTGGTCGGTATGTCCCTATCGAGTATATTAAACTTAATTACTTGTGCCAGCTAGCTCAGAGGCCACTAGAAACTCCTTGATAAACAAGAAGGGAGTAGTTTCTGGCAGCCGCAAAACATGACAACTTTGTTTCCCTTTAGAATCAGAACGTGTCCCAGAGTCGTGGAAACAATAGATAACTATTTCACTCAGCTCACTCGTGCATACTTAGTTTTCCTCAAAGTTACACAGAAAGAATAGACGGGCGTTCAATAAAAGATTTATTGAACAGTCTTGTTTCTAGTGTAAGTAATATGTGCTGTTACAATCACAAGACAGTATGCAAGATAAATAATGTACAGCGTAAGCAGTAGAAATAAATAATACTACGCTAGCATGATCTTTAGTAGATATTCATTTACATAAATAACATAGACTAAAAATGCGAGTACTCATACGATGCGTTTCTAGCTAGTTCTACCCCAATGTACCTAACCTAACCTAGGTATAGGGAGAGGTATGAAGTAAGTGAAGTATTCCTTGCTATGGTATACTAAGAGTATGTTAAGCCTAGTATGCCTAGTATGCCAAGAGTCCCTCTAGGTTTCTAGTCAGCTCCATACCTTAAGAATGAGAGAGGTGGGAATCTCTTGCCAGACTCAAACTCCAACACCCGGCGAGGGAAGTCAGATCACTAAAAGCTGGACTCTCTGCGTGCAGGGATGACAGCGTCTTCTCAGTGCGTCAGGCCGGGAAACGGGCTCCTCTGAAGTCGAGGTCTCCTCTGATTTACAGGGGCTAGGGAAGGTATATTTATACCTGAGAGGTACCTCAGAATGTTAGCATTGACGTGAATCGGACAGCAGAAGACGTCATGAATGAACCCCTAAGGTATAACGGTTCATGCATAATAGATGAGTCCTTGAAGAAATCAATAGTCCTGTGCTAGGAAACTCCCGAAGCCTAAGGGTCTGTTCTTCAAGAACTCGTTGTGACGTTAGGGTGGACGGATGTCGGAGACCATGCCTGTATTTGGAGTGCACGGTTTAATGCCTAAATAAGGACTGGGATTTTATGCCTATATAAGGGCAGGGCGAATTGTGCCTATATAAGGACATGATACAGGAAAACCTATATACGGACACCCTAAGAGGAATACAACACCCACTCCACTTTCGTGTGTACGATAATAATAAAATGCTAAACATTTAAAATGTTAAACATTAAATGGAGTACCGCATATTAAAAAGATATGTCTTAAAAGCATAAAAAAACATATTAAAATGCAAAAGGTACTGTACATATTAAGCATTGCTTTTCATTTCGGGCATATATTTGGAATTTAAATGCAATTTTGAATGAAATAAGCAGTAATATTTACATGTGACAGAAAATGATCGACAAGTTGTTCAAAAACCAAAGTCATTTCATGTCATGAAAATTAATGAACGTTTTAAACACATAAGATGACAAAGTGTCTGAGGAAGTACCGCGAAGTCTGTACTATAAGGTTAGTTCTACTTCAAGCAGATTGAATTGCCATTTAGTTCGAAAAAATTGAAAAAAGTTCAATTTGGGAAGAGTTCCAAGTTTTGAAATATGAAGGCCAAATTTTTACTGCGTCTCTGGTACACTGTGGGTTGAATCAGAGTCAGTGCACGGGTCTGGTGTAAACATGAGATCATCTATTTCTGAATGGGGAAAAAAGCGAAGTTATGATCTTGGGTAATAGTTCTCCCCTTGATCTAAAAGCAATCTGGCCGACCTCTCTCGGCCTAGCTCCTACCCCTAAGACCCAGTTAAAAAGCCTGGGTGTCTGGATTGACCAAGACCTCACATTTAAGACACAAGCACGGATGACGGCAGCTACTTGCTATGGTATTCTGAAAATGATTCGGAAGGTACTTCCCCTTCTCCCTTTTCAAGCAAGGAAGATTATGGTCCAGGCTCTTATCTTGTCCCGGCTGGATTACGCGAACGCCCTTTATTTGGGTGCCCCTGCTGCTACCTTCTCCAAGCTACAGACAATACAGAACTGGGCAGCAAGACTCTTATTAGGCATTCCTAAACATCATTCAGCCAAACCTGCCTTGAGAGCACTTCATTGGCTACCAGTCCGGGAGAGAGTTAATTTTAAAGCTCTATGCATTACCCACAAGTCTCTAGCCGGAATAGGCCCCGCCATTCTTCAGAGCACTATTCAGCCTTACCGGCCCAACAGAAGCCTTCGTTCTGAGACTATGAATCTTGTCATCGTCCCTAGGATCAGGAAAGCCAGAAGCGGGGGCCGGCAATTTTCTTTTAATGCGGCTAGACTCTGGAACTCCCTTCCTCCCCAATTACGTGTAGAATCTAATCACTTAGCCTTTCGTAAATTGTTGAAAACCTCGCTTTTTCCCTAACTGGCGAAACTCACTACTACTGCTACTACCAGCGCTTGGATGCCTCCGGGTAGCCATGCGCTATAAAAATTTTATTTCAATTCAATTCAATCTATTTCTGTAGACAAAATATCGTCCGCTGAAGTTGGTGTCAGTTGGAACACCTCGTGTAGTAGATTAATTGCACAGAGATGTGAAGCAT